>BQKZ01000629.1:47941-73042 GCA_036244855.1 Temnopleurus reevesii
TCGGTAGGCTACAAAAGTTCGAACTTGAACTTACCAAAAAACATGCTGAACAACTGCGTGCCAAGTCTTGTGTGATAGCTGCCTTGAAAAAGGAAGTGAAGGCAATGAAAGATGCAATGAGTGATGATAGTGGGATGAATATCGATCTGGCAAAGGCTCAACCATCTTTCAAGGATGGTAAGGCCTATAACGGTCGAATGAGGGACACCTACTATTTTTCCATGACTGAAGGCGGCGTACCACCAGCAAAATACAATTTGTTGTGCGGACTGTGCTTGAAGGGCTCACTGACATGAATCTTGATGCAGATTAACTCCCAGGCGAGTCAACTGCAAATAGTATTTTAATAGAAGGTCGTAAAATGGCCCAGTAAAAGTCGCCAGAGAACTAGCGGAGAGTCATGATTGAACACTTGCTAGTGATGCCACTACTAAGTGAGGACACTACTTTTCTACATTTGACATGTACAAAGAATGTGCTGATGGCAGTGCAATTTCCTCGACAATTGGCATGAGGGAGAGTGAGGGTGGGACAGCTCAGACAACACTAGACACGCTAGTTGAAATACTTAAAGAATTAACTGATTCACTAGGAAGAGCCGAAGAAGAAGAGGGAGGAAGAGCAGAAGAAGAGGGAGGAAGAGAAGAAGGTTCACTCAAACTGCCCCCAAAATTATTGCCAACATAAAGAATACAATGAGTGATCGCCATATAGCCGAAAAGAAATTCAAAGACCTTCTTAGGACATACAGAGAAGGCATCCTCCCTGATGTAATCGAGGGATGGGAGACGATGAGCGGCGAAGAACGCTCTAAGTTAACAAACATGAATGATTTTTACTGCGGATTGCATTTCTTGGTCGGGCTGGCAGATTACTCTAACAGCGCAATTGAGACGTGGGAGAGAATGATCTGCGACGATGTGAAAGTGGGCACGGGCACAGTGAGTGGGGTGCATACAGAAAGTGGAAGTGGTGCTGTTCGATTGATAAGGACTGTCTGCAAGTCTGTGCAGGATCGTGGCTGTCAGAAATCTGGCAAGCCACTTCAGTTCAGGTCTTTTCTCCGTGAGAGGGGAATAGAATCAGTTCCATTGGCTCGTTTTCATGGAAACCGGGTTAACATTGTATTCCACAATGGAGCGAGTCTCTTTTATCTTTCCCACGAACTGAAAGACTTCTTTGAAGAACACAAGGAAGATAACCTCGTGTTCAAAGATGTCCATGCTGATCTTGGGGTTAATCAATATCTCGCTGCTGTACGTGCTCTTGGGCTTTCGATAAGCTTGTAACAGGTCCCTTGTGGAAAATTATCAAAGAGCCAGGTCATATTGGTACCATGAATGATAAATACACATCCATGATGAACAGCTTCCAGAAGTGGTCGCATGACCCTAGCGTATTCATGCGTGGAGAGGATGTTTTGTTCGAAGGCAGACATGATCCCTCTGATCCTATCTTCACCGCACTGGTCAACCCTGATCATAACCTTGATGAAATGACCCAACAGGTGTTGGAGGTTATTTTCATTACTTTCTGCCAGGTAACTGAGAAAATGCTTGCAGATCATCTGCCAGCAGGAAAGAACTCGGAAATGGGAGCAGAGAAAGAGGGGAAGGGACCAGAAGTGTGCCGAAAACTAATGTAGGGGTTGAGCATGACTTTGGAATGCTCGACAGGCTCATGCGCTTGAAACCAAATGCCATGCTCCACTTGGAGAGCATCATTATGGGCATCCACAACAAGAACATGGAATGGCGGAGAAGCCTGTCTGTTACTTATAAAAATCAGTTCATGGAGTACGCCAGAAAAAAGTGTTAGGGCCCAGCGAGCAGAGTATGTCAAGAGAGCCAAAGAATTATGGGACTTGAGAACGGCCAAAAGAAAAAGTCAACATGAGAAGGCTGAAGAACAGGATGAGAAGAAGCGTGTCAGAAGTGAGAGCATCTATGCGAAGGTGGTACAGAAATGTGGAGAAATATGGCTAACAGTAAATGAAGTACATGAAAAACTGCAAGGAGAAAGTGAAAAAAAATGCAGGGATATGCTGCAAGCACAACTTCTAGTATTCCGAGAGGCAAATGTGTAAGGTTGACTTAACCTTACAGAGAAAAACCAAAAGAAAAGTGTGCAAGATTTGCCAGAGAACCTCCTAGCAGTTGTGCAAGCTGCAAAAGAAAGAAACGAACAACTGGAGGTAAACTAAGAGGCTGAGTATGAAAGAGTCTGCGCTCCTTCAGAGGAGGTAGTTAAGTATCGCAGCCAAGTTGAGGAAAAACGGAAGAAATCAAAGAATCAAGAACAAGAGACAAGGAGAAAGGAGGACCGTCTGAAGTATGAGGATTTAGTTGGGAAGATTGTTGATCATTTAACAGAAGAAGAGGGAGAGTAAGGATGGTACCGGGGAATCATTACAAGCCAAACAAAGAAAGGGATCAAGCTAAGTCACGATAGTGAATCAAATACAACTGATGAGTTCACTAAGCAAGAGATAATGGAGGATCTAGATAATGGGGACTAATAAATTGCTAAATTGCTAAACTGACAATCGCCCAAACTGTTGGAATGAATGTCATGCATAGGTTTGAGATGGAAGATGAGCTCATCTGGTTTAAAGGCTACATTGACTCTGTTACCAAAGAGCTCGAACAAGAGTGTTTGGTGATTTATGAGCCAGTAGGTGAAGAAGATGATGAGATGGAGAACCAGTGGGAATGACCCATCTTGGAAGATTATGAAGAGAATAATCTTTGATTTGTCAGGATTTAAAGGGAAAGCAAGCCCTGGGATAATCGTGCTTGCAATAAATAAAAAAAAATGACTTGCCTGGACACCAAGATACCATGCTGCATCTTTTTCAAGTATGGACAACAACATCAAGAAATTTACAGTGGCCCGATTAAACGTCAACCTGAAAATGGAGCCAGAACACGCTATTGATATTTTAATGAGTAAAAGGGACACTCTAGCTTTCCTTCCAACTGGTTTCGGAAAATCATTCATTTACCAAGCCCCATCATGGGCATGCAACTATTTACGGCTCGATGCGCGTCTCTGGGTCCCCTTCTTCAATGAGGTGTTTGAGAGGATGGCGGGGGAACTGGAAGTGACCTGGCGTGACGTCACGATCTCCTTTCCAACCAACAATCGGCGTTTGTGGGCATGAGACGGCATCCATCTATCCGACAGCCATGGGCTCCCTGTTTTCATGGACATTGTTAGAGATTGTTTGATTTGAATAAAAAAAAATTCAATCGTCTTATGTTTCATCTAC
The DNA here is from genome assembly GCA_036244855.1 of Temnopleurus reevesii. Lineage (NCBI taxonomy): Eukaryota > Metazoa > Echinodermata > Echinoidea > Temnopleuroida > Temnopleuridae > Temnopleurus > Temnopleurus reevesii. The sequence continues at coordinate 51,213 of BQKZ01000629.1, forward strand.
GTGGTAATTTAATGGAAAATGGAAATTATAATTATAGATAAAGAGCATATGTTTTGTTAGAGGAATTGGAAGATACAAAGATTGGATGGAAGAAAGAAATTAAGAGGAGAAGAAACTGTGAGAGAATTTCTTATGGATTGTTAACATTTTTACAATGATTGATTGAACAGAAAATAACAATGCTCTTCTTGCATCCTTCAATGCATTTGTATCAGTTATCTGTCACCCCCCCCCCCCCTCTGAGTAGACAATTTGACTTCAGATACAAATGATGAAGAAACTGTGTCAAGACGAGTACTGCCAGAATTATGCAGATAGAGACTGCCTCATACAGTTCAACACACCCTTTGTACTGCCTATGAGAACGCAGAAGATGCATGGTGGTTTAAAAATAAATGAGAAAAAATAGTAATCTTGGGAAACATGATCAACTATCGGGAGCTTTCCAATTTCTACAATTATCCTATACAGATCTAAATTTGACTATTGCAGGTCGTCAACCACAAAACCACGAGGTAACAATTCACCCTTTTTCCTGGAGAAGAAAGGTGGGGGCCTCCATAACCCTGGGCAAATGTTGTCAAAGATGTGGACAGATGATGGCCGAAACGGGAAGCTCCTTCCAACAATCATCAGAAAGATGGCAGCTACCTATGTTAGTATTATACTCATGATAACCTTTCCGCATTTTCAGTACGCGCATGTGGACGACGTCCGACGCAAAGAAAAACAAAAACTATAACTTGGAAGCGAATGAAAAGAGCTACTTAGTACAACTTGTAGGGGATCAGATACATAATGTTGAACAAAAGAGAAACGACTTTGAGGCAAATTCCCATAGCCCGGCTGATGTATGCCTCTCACTAGGCACGTTGGCCAACCTGCTGATGCAGTATGCAAGAACTATTCGTCGCATGACTCCAGGTTTCTTGCCAAGGGCCAGTGTTCCCGTCTCATCCCCTGCATCTGCTGGTCGGCCCACTCATGCTCCTGCTGCCGCCGCAAGTTCAACAAATTTCTTGAAATATCGAAAAAAGGCATATAGGCACGCATATGATACTATGTTCCATCCAAAAAGTTTTTTTTCTGAAGATTGCTCACTCTTAATACTTTTTTTTTTAGTTTCTACAAAGATGTGGTTCTAATCAACTACCAAGTTGACGTGAGGCATTCAAAGCTGGATGCTGTTTCAACTGGAAGAGCATGTTGCATGGTTCCTCTTCACAGATAGCTTAATGAATTGAGGAGCAAATGAAGGGCACTACAGCATCGGTCCCAGTGAATCTGAGCGCGAGATGCAATATGATGCTGCCGACCCTGCCCCGTTGATTGGTCAGGACGCTACCGTTGATTGGTCAGGACGCTACCGTTGAGAGTGCTATGGGGATAATGATGGTATTGTTTCAAAGGAGCTTCAGGGAATTCAAAGAAAGGATTGACAAGAAGTTTGATAGTGTTGTTAAAGGTGATGCATGATGTGAAGGAAGCTCTGTTGTTTCATGAGAAGGAGTGTGATGAATAATACAAGAAAATAGAAAGAGAGCTATAATGTGTTTACCAAAAGCTGGATGACTTTGAGAACAGGTCTCGTCGCAATACCGTAGTACTGTTCGGCATACCAGAGAGGAAAGAGAAAGAGAGAAACATGACAACCTACATGGAGACATTCCTGCTTGCAATCGATCAAGGAATCAAGCTTGATATTCAATCACACTCCAACTGCCCCCCCCCCAACCCCAGAAGACCTGGAAAAGCAGACTTTGAAGAAAATAAACTCATGAAGGAGAAATTTTTCTTTAAATATTCATGGTATTAGTACCATGCCCACTTTCCATGAATCTTTTTGCCTATTTGTTGCCATTGCTTTTTATGGCTTGTTTATTATAATATGAGGTGGTTAATAATGTCTGTTAGGTTTTTTTGCAAGAACTGTTGTCCAAGACTGTTATAATTTGAGGTTTTGGTCACTGTTGATCTTGATGCTTTTGCTTTCTTTTGTTGTTTTTGCTTTGGGATGATGTTCAAATTTTTTTTTATCTCTGTGACATGGGTTTATTTTGAGATCTGACTAATGACATGTTCATATGAATTTATGATTTTTTTATGTACTGCACTATAACTGGAATTGATAATAAATGTATAACTTACCTGATTAAACTTACATGTAGAATTTTCTTTGAAAACATAATACAATGTTAATTAAACTTAGTTCTTTTAATTGTCGGGGTTTGCAGGATTTGCTTAAAAGGAAGAAAAGTGATTAAAATGCTTCAGAAATATTGGAAGCTGCGACTGAGACAGAGACTTCAGAAAATAGGAATATTTAGCAAACAAGGTCGTAGTGATAGTATTTCAAAAGCAAAGAGATCACTTTACAAGTCTGATGATTAAGAGAACATAAAGATATATGGTAAGAAAAGCAAGAAAACTTTATCTTCTATGTCGAAAGCTGTGGATGGAAATTACACATGTGAGTACTGTTAGAAGAGTGATGTTGATTTCACGATTGAGTGTGAGGTGTGTCTTTGTTGGTCGTGTCTCAGGTGTCAAGGCGTGTCAATTGAGATGTATGACTGTCTTTCCAACCATTTTGTGAGGAGTGCAAAACTGGGGCAATTGAAGCTGTGAGGCATAGTTCTTCTACTCAAACTGAAGAAAGACGAGTAGTGTGCAAGAAAGAAGATCAAGTTGAGATTTTTACCTAGCTCTATGTGAACTCTGATGATAAGTTTTGTACAACAATTGATATAGTTCAGCAAGTAACATTCCTAATGGCTTTATTTTGCAGGACCTGCAAGTTGTGAATATGAGTCTAGCTTCAATATGTACTCCCATGTTACATATATTACAGCAAGTAAGGCAATATAGATACTGGTATACAAAGTTCACTTGGTCAAAAAAAAATTGAAGTGTTGCAAGTAATGATACTGATAAAAAGAGTGATGATTTGCATTTCAGGTAAAATAATTTTTTGGCACTTTCAATTCTCAGCTCATTCAGGAAGAGACCGGACAAGGCATCTGGTCGCCAAAAGGTTTTACTGGCCTGGAATAAAAATGTTGTGGCAAAATTGATTTAATGCTGCGTCAATTGCCAAAAGGCTGCTCCTTCTTGCACTTTCAATTCTCAGAAGAGACCGAACGAGGCATCTCGTGACAAAGCGATTTCATTGGCATGGAATTACCACTGATTTGGCCAATTTCATCAAGTGCTGTCCAAACTGTCAGAAGGCTGCTCCTTCTTTGAAGGTGAAACAGGAATTACATCCAATCCCAGTGACTGGTGTATAGGAACAGGTAACCAATTGCACATGTGTGTTTGTACCATTTAAATCAAATTGCTTTGCTCTTTATTGAGTCCTATGTGAACGAGAATCGATTGAAAATAAGATATTATTTGCAAACTTAATTTCAAAGAGTAGGAAGTGTAACTGAAATATTGTCCTTTGATGAAATGAGCCTCCTAACAGGACTCGCATACAGTATGTCGGAAGATGTAGTGGAGGGGTTTGAGGATTGTGGAACGCACGGCAGAAAAGAGAAGCTACTATATATCGGGTTTTTTAATTCAAAGAAGAGGGCTGACAATTATGCACAATATATTAAAGCAGCATTTGTCACCAAAAGATTTTACTGGCCTGGAATAACAAATGACGTGGCAAAATTCATAATATACTGCGTCAATTGCCAGAAAGCTGCTCCTTCTTGCACTTTCAATTCTCAGAAGAGACCGAACGAGGCATCTAGTTACCAAGAGGTTTCACTGGTCAGGAATAACAAATGAAGTGGCAAAATTCATTTAATGCTGCGTCAATTGCCAGAAAGCTGCTCCTTCTTGCACTTTCAATTCTCAGAAGAGACCGAACGAGGCATCTTGTAATCAAAAGGTTTTTAATACTGGCCTGGAATTACCACTGATGTGGCCAATTTCATCAAGTGCTGTCCAAACTGTCAAAAGGCTGCTCCTTCTTTGGAGGTGAAGCAGGAATTGCATCCAATCCCAGTGACTGGTGTGTGGGAACAGGTAACCTATTACACATGTGTCTTTGCACCCTTTATATCAAATTGCTTTGCTCTTTATTGAGCCATAGGTGAACAAGAACAATTGAAAATAAGATATTCTTTGTAAACTTAATTTCAAAGAGTAGGAAGTGTAACTGAAATATTGTGCTTTGATGAAATGAGCCTCCGAACAGGACTAACATACAATAATTTGGAAGATGTAGTGTAGGGGTTTGGGGATTGCGGAACGCACGGCAGAACAGAGAAGCTACTATATATATGGGGTTTTTTAATTCACAGAAGAGGGCTGTCAATTATGCACAATATATTAAAGCAGCATTTGTAACCAAAAGGTTTTACTGGCCCGGAATAACAAATGACGTGGCAAAATTCATAAAATACTGGGTCAATTGCCAGAAGGCTGCTCCTTCTTTGAAGGTGAAGCAGGAATTGCATCCAATCCCAGTCAATGGGGTGTGCGAACAGGTAACATATTGCACATGTGTCTTTGAACCCTTTATATCAAATTGCTTGGCTCTTTATTAAGCTCTAGGTTAACAAAAAAAATTGGAAAAAAAATATTCATTGTAAACTTAATTTTAAAGAGTAGAGGGTGTATTAAAGAAGAACAACTGAAATATTGTCCTTTGATGAAATGAGCCTCTGAACAGGACTCGCATACAATATGTCGGAAGATGAAGTGGAGGGGTTTGAGGATTGTGGAACACTCGGCAGAACAGAGAAGCCAGAGAAATAACATTGTGAAGTTAAAATCTATATTGGGTTCTCAAAGTCAAAGAAGTGGCTGTAAAAAATCAGCTGGTGGGTATTCTTCATATGATTTCCCTCATCTAATGACATACAAAATATATTTAAGCAGCATTTAACATGACGTTACCAGAATTTAGTGACTGGTAAATTGAAGCTACTTTGAACAAAATGAATAAAATTTGATTTTTGCAGTTTCAGGTGATATTCCAAGAGCTTTTTTGTATTTTGCATGAAATACTATAGCCCCCAAAACACAGTAATGTGTCTGGCAACACATAGCGGTGGCCGAGGTATGAAGATGAATTGAAACCTGCTGGAAGAAGATTAATGTCTCTGGCACCACCTTATGATGGCGGAAACATAAAAAACTTTATTTCTCTTTGTACCAATTTATAGTTCAGGATAATGAAGCAGCCAAAATTTGTCTTGCACATTAATTGAATAAAGTTAAAGAAGAGTCTACCCAAGAATAAAATTTTTGAACAGCAGAAAAATTGGTGAGCAGAACAAAAATAGTTTGAAGAAAATCTGACATGTATTGCAAAAATTTATGAATTTTCAAAGGTTTGAAAAAAAAATGAGCAAATCATTGAAGGTTTCCAGACCTGTTGCCAATTTGATGACAGCATGGGTGCACAAGTAAGCAGAATTTTCTATATATTTCTATATTTCTGGTGCAAAATTCATCATTTCTAAAGAAAGGTACAAAGTCTGTATTCATGTAAACATGCAAATAGGGGATCTACACATCCATCATGAAGATATCCTTTAATTTTTTTTTTTTTAGGAAATCATATTTTTTGGGAAAAAGTTAAATTTTGTAAAATTGATAATTTATGAATATAATAAATGGCCAGTTGTGCACCTATGACGTCATCAATTGCCAATTTGTCTTAATCTTGAAACATTCGTAACTTTCGTATGAGTCGTCTGATTTTTCTCCAACTATTTATGTTTTGTCGATCTGATTTTTCTGCGCCTGTTGAAGAAATATTATTTTGGGGTAGACTCTTCTTTTAAAACTAGCTATTGGAATACGAGCCATACTTTATGAAGGTTATAAGGCAGCACGTCATACTCCTACAGAGGTTGGTTTACCAAAAGTTGGTCTGCTCCTCAACTCAGCTTGCCCATGAGCATAGGGGCAGGCTTCTGACACTCTCGGGCACCCGTCTGGATGATGTCGGTTGAACCAACACAGTCTGGTCTTGTAGACTAGCTGTCTATCTTTCTCCTTCTTCTCCACCTGCTGCTGTGATAATGGCTTGAATGAGGCTGATGATGCAGGGTTGGTTTGAGACCAGTCTCGCAGCGATACAGTATTTCCTATGACTGAAAAATGAATGAAAGATCCAACGTAATAAAAAAATTATTGGGATGTAGTTCATCCGATCTGGGTTTTCATAATAACAAATGTGATAACTTTGAAGGTAGGATCGGTTTGAATTGCATTCTGTCAGATATCAATGAATACATTACAGGCTTTGATGCTACGTATAAAGATCTGATCTAACAGTACCTGATATGTAAAGAGGTTATGATATTGTCATGACTCGTAACAATTAATTATATCACAACCCTGATATGAAAAGATGCCTATTCCCCCCGCCCCCCCCCCCCCAAGGGGGGCCACAATATCTGCACTTCATAGTTGATTTCAAAATAGGAAGCACACAAATCCTTTTTAATGTGACACATCATGTGAAAAACCCTTTATTTCATAACTCCAGAATGCATTATCTACATGTTCCTATAGGTCTTGTAAACTGTACATGCATTTTTGGGGGGAGGGCGGCAGTGCTACGTGTACCACAGGGTAGTTTTATTGGTCCCAAGCACCCCTATATTACTGTGTGCTTAAATTTTAAAATTCAAGTGTTGGGCATTTGGGAAAATGTGCCAGTTATTTAAAACAGCTGTATGTCTGATATTTGCTAGACAAGAATATATGGCACTTCTAATGGAATGCAATAAATTCCTAAATATCGCAAACTCCTAAATATGTGCTGGATACTTACTTTCAAACACTGGATACAAGTTCTTCAGTAGTGTCTTGAGGCCTCCACATTCACTCTTTAGTTTCTTCAGCGTCTGTCCATCAAACATTTTGGCAACGTCACCGAGACCAATGGATCCTATGAATTTACAAGAGAGTGACAGAAAAAGAGGGAAATAATTCAATTAAATTTTCAATTTAAAATATTCATTTTTTTATTATTCAATATACAAATCTATTACGTAGAACATAGTGAATTACAATCTCAAAGCAAATCCTAGCATAGTATAGTACTTCAATTGATTTCGAAAAAAATTAAAGGAAGAGGGCGTAGAGCCAGGTGCAAAAAAACATATATTTATATCTTTCAATGGGATTTATTTTCCAGGTAATGATTGTCAAAGCTGCAGCCTAAAACTAACTAGCAGACTTTCATTACATTTTACCTCAACATGTACACTGTATTGAATCTTTCTGCTTGAAGGCCTTAGTGGAAAAAGTAAACTAAGAATCCAATGTACTGTAAATAATGCAAACTCCTGGGATCCCTTTGCATAATATGCAGGTATATGAACACGTATGAACGATCCCATAAAAGTGCCAAGTCAGTTGGACCAACAATGAATGCTAATTTTATAAACTTCAAAGAATTTTGTGGAGTTATTAATAGACGCAATTTTCTGAGGGTCATGGAAAAGATACTTAATGAAGTTTTGTACTTGATCAACAAACCGACAGTTAATTTCCAGTAAAGAGCAAGTCAGAATATTTTTGCTTACATGTTATCAATCGCATCTGTTCGAAGAATGGTATCACAAGACCATATCCATTATTCTACCTTTTTAATTTAAGGTAATAACAGGTAGCAAAATATTCTCACTAGCACGTGACTTCTTTCAATGAGATCAATATGACTGATAAAATGTTTACCTCCTTTCCTCCAAAGTTTAGGCTCTTTTCTGCTTCTCTCAGCATCATCATTATCCCCTCTCCCTTGCTCAAGCTTTCCTCCATCCCCACTCGTCTGCATCACTCCACCATCCTCGAGTATTGCCATGGCAACCTCCATCTGAATACGTTCCTTCAGGGACCAGTCCACTCGGCTGCAGTTCCTCACCCTCTCCTCCACGGCCCGGGGCTTGAACCCAGGAGCCAAGTTCTTATCAGAATCGTCATCTGCCCCATGACCACACCCCTCAGAATCCTCTTTACTCCCATCACTGAGCGGTATTCTCCCACTCGATTTATTGTCTGTGGTAAGGTGGCGGTTATGCGAATCTCGAACATGTTTTGCCAACTTTCTGCAGCGTACAGCCACGCCCTCCTCGATGGATGTCAAGATTCTTGGGTGCTCCTCTGCAGGGTATGTCTTTCTTCGACCAACATGGCAAACCTGGTTGTGATGAAGATGGTTAGAATGGACAACTTAATAATGTAAGAGCCATCTTTGAAGCATATCCCACTGGGGGTTTGTGCATTTGTAAGAACAAGTACAGAAACATGCTGATGGGTTGAATTCTCAAGCTTATCTGCCTTGCTTTGCAGGGTCCCATTCATTGTCATCTCATCTTGGGTTACTTTGCACAAAGAACTTGGCATCATTACCCTAAATAACTACATTCTTGAAAACTCATTATGTGAAGCCCCAGTCACATGGAAGCCCCGACTGAGCACAATAGACCACTTTCGTAATGTACTCAAATCTATTTACATTTGACCCAAGACAAACTATGTATTCAGCTGCAAGAAGATAATGCGAGTTCAATAGTCAGAATGCGATTTGCATACATTAACGTTGCTAGGTTGGACAAAAATTGTAGCTGGACCAACAACTCCTGCATGCTATCCACAGTCCTTCCATTGAAATATGATTGGTGAAGCAGGAATGAACGGGAGGAGGAAAGAAAGTGAAGAGGGGGTTGAGGAGGAGGAAAAGAGAAGAAGGAGGAGGAAGGGAGGAAAATAAGGAGGAAGAGGAGAGGGGATGAGAAGAATAAGAACTTACCTTCTTTGTTGAAGGTATCCTCATCTTATCTTCTTCCACTTCAAAGCCACACATCTTCCCCACATCACGGACAAAGTTCAGATAAGAACGATATTGGCTCTCACCTTTTACCCGGTCACTGAACTTACAGTCAAAATCATGGAAGCAGCATGGTAGAACAAAGTAGCGTGTTGTGTATGATGATCTAATACATGCAGGAAGTTGGAAAGAAATTTATACGTCAAATTAAGAGATAAAAGTTGAAGAGTTTTCCATAAAAACAGCTTAAAGTTAGAGCTCAAAATCAATAAAAAGAATTAAACATGGACAATCACTTTGGGCTCAAGCAAACAAACTCAATTTGTAATAAAGCACTTTTTGCAGTCATTGATAGGAAGATCGGTGTTTGGTCCAACCATGTCACAAGGCATTTTTAAATGAGCTGTCATCTGTAATGTCTAAATTTTAGTTCGATAAATTATGTTTATTCCTCTTAAAATCAATAAAGGCTTTGGTAATTCATAATGTGAAAGGTAACAAGATCGGGACAGAAACAAGGATAGCATTAATTATAGTAATGCTAGCGTGATTGTAATTTTTCAAAATTTGATGAACACTAACCCTACAAAAAATATCAAATACGACAAAAAATATCAAATACGAAAAAAAAAAAAAAAATTATTTCATATATCATTCAACCTAGCCCACTGTATGGCCAAACCAACACACTCGTACAGTAAATTTTCTAACCTTGTTGCCATGACAGGGATCCATGGTGTCAGCTCGTCAGAATGATTACCAATCAACCAATCACAATCCTTGAACGAGGTTTCCATGGAAGCGATGATAGTGCTTTCTTCAAGGTTGGTTTCCGGGCCGTACAAATCCCAGATTTTTCTCCTCCGAAGGTCAATGCCTTTACCAGGGTACTTAAAAAGATCAATGAAATATGTGCCAACATAAGTAATTTCATATTTTGCTTGCTACTCAGGGAATACAATGTACTTCACTATCTAGACTTGTTTTAAAAATATAATTTTTCAGATTATTTGATTTGATTTGATTTATCTATTTCTTTTGATAACAAACAATATAACAAAAAATAAGTGTGAACAATTTCTAGGACACATTAATTGAACAAAGTTATGACAGAAAATCGCATACAAATATTTACAGGATAATTGTTTACACATTACGAGTTGATTTAAATGACCAACTATTTACGATTTAAAGCCCATGTATAGTTTTGGTAAAGATTAAAGAAATGTGAATTTTGGGGATATATACCATGACATATAGTTTCTATACACATTTCAAGATCATAGCATATTTTTCTACGAGTAAATTCTTTTGAAAATTTGAATTTGACCGTTAAATCGTATTTAGCGCCCTCTGCTGGTTATAACAATATTTTGCTTCTTATTGGGCATATACAAAATTATTTCCAAGATTTTATTAAAGCATGCTAAAAAGGAATACACAAAGAATAAATTCTGAAATTTTCATCCAATTCTGTTCATGAGAAGCTGTCCTTTATCAAGAAAGAAACTATTGAATTAGCGTCGGGGGCTACGACGCTAAAATATTTTCCACACTTTAGGTTATAACTTTTCCAAAACTTGTTAATTTTTCGTACAATCTTTTTGTACAACATGTTCATGATATCATGTTTCTTTTTAAGTAGATTTGAAGACAAAATTTGGCGATGAAAATATTGGCTTTTACCAAAACTGTACTTGGGCTTTAAAGGTATGCTCTTGAACAAATTTAATTCAGCAGGGGCATAAGCTGGAAAATGCTGGAAATGCTATCCAGACTTTTTGAGTCCTGTTGAAGTGAAGAATGCATGGCAGTGAATTTTAAGGGTTAACCCCCACCCCCATTCAAATCTTAATAATGTCTCAAGCAGACAAGCTAGCATGTTATTCATCAACGAGGTGCACCAACTGTGCCATTATCTTTTGCAGAATATCATGGAATAAATTGTCTACGGTGTGCTAGATCAATCGTAAAGGTTTGAATGAGGAGTTGCTTACTTCTGCCGATTTCTTTGGGCTTCATGTTTACTGTGGAAAGTGGTACTGCGGTACTTACCCCCTCACTGTTCAAGATGTGCACCAGGAGCCCATTGCCACATCCCAGGTCAACAAAAGATTGTTTCTTCTCCTCGCCCATCTTATTCCTCTCGTCCTCAAAAAGGAGAATCAAGTATGTTGCTATGGCAACATCCTCATACACAAACTTTTTTGGATCTGTGTTTTCTGGCCAAATCTGGAAAGAAATTGGAGAATAAATAAATGGATTAGGGGACATAGACTAATGCAAAAAAAAACACAAACTATTTTGATGCCCAACATTGACCCAAACGTCTGACAATGTGCCTTTTATTTTTGCTTTTCACTCAAATAAAAAAAAAAAGAAATCACTGTAAATTATAGCAAAACATGAGAAATATGTAAAATGAAATGCTTTAGGGCTTTTTATCTCATTTTAAGCTCTATTTTCTACGTGATTTCTACTCCGCAAATTAAAAAGACATGCAACACTTTTCCAACCGTGCAATTCAATTTTTCATTCTTGAGCATTGTAGTTTGATGCAATGATATTAATCATCACTTTATAGTCAGATAATTCTGTATATTCTTACCTCAACAAATTTTGTACCATACTTCTGCTTCATTTCATGATAGAGCTCTGTATATCTGTCCATTGGGACTAAAGATTTCACTTCAACCTTCCTCTGTGGTCCGTTCTCACTTGCCCATTTGATGAGTTTTGGTAAGAGCGTGTTCCCTAACCAGTCTAAACAGGCTACACATGATGGACCTTTAGGATGAACATAGTTCACATCGGCAAGAAGAGATATTCTGGAGGGAAAAAAGGAATATGAAGCACTCTGTAAATTAAAAGAAAATCAGATAGGTCACATCACTCGAACAAATAATTGGAACCGAGTGGTAATCCTGTATTGAAAATTTGATGAGATCTTATACATGATGCTTGATAATGTTGATGGTCCCAAGGTTGGACTTTGTTGCTAGAAAGTTAAAATTGATTGCAAGCTGGAATTGATCAACACACACCAATCAAAAGAATTGTTACCTAATTATTTCCAAATGATATGCAGTTGATTTGCTATCAATTGCAATCACCTCTGAAATTCTCATGACCACAGTTGGATGATATTCATTTAACCTCTAAAGAATTTTACTAATTTTTACAAGTATTAATTTAACAACAGATTATTCACTCTACAACTCTACTAATATTTTGGATCTAGCAGTGAACTGTGTGATTCTACATTGTAGGTATTTCTTCCACAGCTTACAATACCATTTATTTCCACTGGAAACCTTGAAATTATTTCTATTGGCACTATGGAGGAATTATTGTCATGGACTTGAAAAGATGGATCACATTTTACCTCTTATACTGGAATGAAATCTTGTAGGTTGGGAAGTCATGTTGTGCATCAAGCAAAACAAATGTTGCATCATTTCTTTGGTGATCTGTTGACAAAATGGAATACAGCTTCAGTAAGTCAGACTTTCCAAAGAAAATCTTATTCCTTATTTTTGCCTCTTCTTTCTCTTCAAATACCTGCACAAAAATAGTTTTACTCTTCTCCCTAGTCCCTACAGAATTTCTAACAAAATCTCATTTCTCATTACATCCCAAAATCAACAGATTTCTCTTCCCACTTTGAAGCATGAAGTCATAAAGCAGCTTATCAGCTTTCTCAGAAAACATTCTTGAATATGGTTTTGATTTTACTAGAGGCTTGACTGTGGTCAGTGAGGAACATAATAACACACCTGTTGAACAAAAAACATCTTTCTTATAAAATCCTATACAGTTTAGAAGTACAGTCTTAGGATTTCTTTATTTATATCAAATGCAAATAGTGTAAAGTGGACAGGTCAATTTTTGTCACACAATTTTGTTTGTTTCTTCTCAAATCTGAAAATCAAGAATATCTCTAGCTGCCTCACAGCCGTCAAAGTCATTCAACTCAAACATCGTATAATGGGGCTTTAAATTTGATTGTTTATCTGATTATTTTTCATAAAACCATATTAAAAATGGAATTAGAAATTAAGAGAAAAAATAAAGATTTTACATAATAGCACTATTGCACTATTGTGCTATCCGTCATAGGTTCATTCACTACAGTACAGTACAACCTATGTTGATTGCTGGGCAGACCCGGAGAATAGCGACCAGATTGCGTGCGCGTGCCATGTAAAAATTGCAAACATCGGCGGCAGAAGTCCAAAATACACACAGGTAACCATCCACAAAACAAGTCCAAAAGTGACTTTTAATTACATTTTATAAACAGAATAATGGTTTTAAATGTTATTTTATTTCCCCTCCTTCAATATTACAAGAAATCTTTTGAAAATTTAATTGATTTTGGTGTTAAAAGTGTAAACTTGAGCCAACTATACCAAATGTTTGTTGGTCGAATCTGGTGCAAAAATCATCGCCGACGCACTACCGCACGCTTCCATAGGATTGTACACAAATTGAATACATCGCGCGCACCTGGTCGCTATTCTCCGGGTTTGCCGATTGCTGACCATTCTGCCCGACAAATGTCCACTCATATTGACACCAGGGAATAATTTTCCTGGTATCACATCGGATTTACTATGCATATTTTTAGCACGATTGCTACATAGTACATATACACAAAAGATAATTTGTATTTTTCACACAGAATTGTAAGTCAAGTGTTGGAAATTATTCCTCAATGTCTAAAACTGCTAATCAATTGTGAAAACAAAAATTATTCCCTGGAACTGGATATAGAAAAACTGTGCATGCATCGCATTGCAAAAGAATAGTGGTGACATTAGCTCGATGCCATCTAGCTTTATATATACGGGCTTCATTTCGACAGGATAGCTAGCTGAACCTGTAAGAAAGTTGGATATAATCGAACTATGGTGACATAAGCAGCATTTGCCATTTTTTTTGGCCCAGGCCACTTGAATTGAAATGAAAAGTGGAATTAGTGACCAGAGTCCTACCAAATATCCCAATTTCACGAACACCAGAGTCCATGTGCTTTCTGGATCTCGGCAAAAGCAGCCTCACACATATTACTTGTGCTTCGCTCGTATCGTTTTCAATTCTACTTTCAGTTTCAACATCTTCTTTCTTTCTCTCCACGATAAATTCATCGACATCGGCTTCATCTTCCTTAGAAACTCCAGAAAGTTGTTTTTCTGAAGAAACCCAATGTTGAGACCTTTTCAAAATCGAAAGATGATCAGCCAGAGATTTACAATGCCCTTCAGAACTGGTTCTACTGTCACTTTCCTCAACATTTGTCGACGCGCACGCGGATTGTTTCAGTTTCAAGTCTCTCAACAAGGACATAAGCCATTGATGAGCACAGCATTCCGCACTCGGGTCCTCCGCCAGAGATTCGGCCAAAACTCCTTGCGACGTTCCGATGACTCTGTGTTCTTCCACTGCGGCAGAGAGTCGACGATTTACGGTGTGAGGTTTGAGCCACCATATGTCAATCGCCCTCCAAAAAGATGCAGGTTCAACGTCCAAATCCTCAGAATTCACATTTTTCCACAATATACCTTCCATAATGGAACAGAAGGTGCAAAATTAATCATGAGATGGAGTTCCCCAAGTATTGATGGGGTTCGCAGCAGACGTGACAGAAACCACAAAAATTAAATGTGCTTTTTCAATTCACTTTGCCTTTTTCGATCGTAGAGGGCAGCAAAGCAAAATTATCTCTGTATCATCTTTGATCGAGGATGCAGCTTGCAAGTGATGCAACCTCATGCCAAATATTTCCTTTTTCCATTCGATATTTTGGGGGTCAAAATTGATTAATCAGGTATCACAGAATTTGCTTGAGGGGGTCCATAGGACGGGAACTATAGGCTTGCACGTATTGGGTGTGGGGGTTGCAGCAAATATGCTCTAGCTAATTGCAGAAAATCATGAATTTCTAAAAGTGTGATGATCAGCTAATAAATATCCAAAATATTACATGAAACTTTTCCAAATAATCATCCTCAAAGGATTCCTCAACTTATACTTCACTTCATTAGCCTGATCATGAACCTGTACATGAAAAACATCTGACCTAAAAGTAAATATTCTAATGGTTGGATGTTTTTTTTCTGTACAAACACACACACATGTACAAACACTTGCAAGTTCGGTGGTCTGTACTACAAATGATCACGATCTAATGTACCAGTACATTAGGGATTAATTACAAGTTCAAATCTTTAAAAGGAAATAGATACTCTTTTAAAACGGAACTACACGCACCGAAACTATTAGAAATATAAATCACGCTATAATGTGATTTATGTTTTGTCAGAAAATCAGAGCATGTTGTATTCTGCATGCATTATTATGAGCGTAGAAGACAAAAATGGAGAATTCGACAGATATATACCACAAGAGTTATATCACTTCTAGGGGGATCTTGTTCATTGAATGCCTCGGAATGTTCTTATCCCTGACATTGAATATCTTTCACTTGACTCTTCTGACGTACAACCAAACTCTTTTTACAGTGAACGTTCGGATTTGCCTCCGATTATTGGCAGTTTGCGACATTTTTGGAGGAGTGATCTGCTACAGTATTTCAATCTTAGACGCTGTCGATCTATCAATCATAACATTTTCCATGACGGTCTGCAATGCATGTGTATTTACTTGTTTAATGCTGGTGGGATTTTCTCAATTGATATTGTTTGTGATTACTATCGATAGATATATTGCAGTGACCCGCCCGCTACACTACCATCGCATCTTACCACCAAGGAAAATAAAAATCTTTTTATTACTAGCGTTTGTGTTTGCACTTTTGATGAGCAGCGGGCGAAGTATCCATATTTCTCTTCTCTCATTTTGTGATTTTATTCCACTAAAACGATGCAGTCACAAAATGGTTTGGATTTACAATTTAGTACCAATAGTGTTCTTTGTTACAGTGACAGTTCTGCATCTACGTATCTTATCAATCGCACGCGCACATGAGAAACGAGACAGAATAACGCGCAAATCAATCATCACCTCTTTGTCATCACATGATTCGATTGCCGCGCAAAGAACAGAACGGAATTTCACCGAAAGATTTAAAAGTAAGATAGCAATTGCTGCAGTTGTTGGATTAAGCTATCTTGTTTGGATGCCAGGTGTAATTGAAGCAGTAATTTGTGTCTTTAACATCGGACATAGTACATTAACTTTAGAGAGGATGGTGAATTGGTTGATGTTCTCGACTTTTTGGCTCAACCCGATCACATTCGGTCTTCTTCACAGAAACTACAGGGAGGCATCCATACGTCATATAAAGAAGGCGAGAGCATGGTGTCATCGGGTCTGCTATGAATGAATAAAGCTCAAATTCCATTAAGTCGGACATAATCGTCGACTTAACTGCGAGTCTAAAGCAGTTTCCCCCTTTTTATCTGTTAATTGATTTATTAATCAATTAAATCGTTTATTCCTTTTATCTAAGCATCTGTCTTTAACTTTATCCATTACAGAGACCAAAAAAGTGCAAATTTGCACATAGGGTGTAATTTTTTTTTTTTTTTTTTTTTTTTTTTTTTTTTTTTTTTTTTTTTTTTTTTTTATACAAAAGGAGTCATTAGTTTAAAAAAAATGTCAAGGAACGCGGGTAAACGTTTGGGATTCGAACCCATCATGCCATGGAGGACCACATCATTCAAGCCATCCATATTATTGTGAACTAAAGTTTCCGAGTTTATTGACGGACGGTCATCACTCACCGTCTGCGGTCATTTTGGACAATAGAACTTTCGCGGAGGGGGTAGACGCGCGGGAAATGGTTTCCACCGTTCACAGATATTGAATCTCTGTTTGATGATTCAGTGTTGATATAATAAGTTGAACTTCTGCCAGGGCCAGCCAAGACTGATAATTTTGAAAGCGGACAAAGGGTTTCTCTAACCAAGAGTAAAAGATTTTTAAAACCTGCTTCACTGCAGGATCCTATTGCTGGCTTCGTGCTAGATTTAAAGGGGAACCATCCCATGGATTTATATTGCTCTCATATTGAATGAAGAAAAATTAGATGAACAAGCTGCTAATGGGCATCCGTGCTATCGACAGCATATTGACGGAATCTGTGACGTCATGTCGGACAACTCCTCATTCACTCTCAGGGGTATTCAAAATTTCACATTTTCTATTTTTTTTCCGGAAAAAAATCAACAAAATGCTGGTTTTCCGCAGTATGAGTATAATTCTTTATCATTCTTCATATATTTTGGAGAAGATTTGCAACCTTTCTCAAAAGTTTAACCCAACCAAATGTTGGGCAATTATGTTTTCATAATTATGTAAAGCAATCAATCCATTTTCAAGTCATCCAACTTTGGTTGGTTGGTTGGTTTTGTATAGAAGGATGGCGCTCTTCAATCTTATTATTTGCGCCAGTCATTTTGGGTATTTGGACTCAGGCTTTGATCGCCCGAAAGCATTATTGCAGTGAATAGTTATGATATGAGAAACAAATTATTATTATCCCATGCACCACCGATATTAAGATTCGCTTTGCTTATAATCGTGATTTGTAGCAGAAATGATAAAAGGATTGAATATGCCAGATGATATCAATGGCGCAATACATGAAATAGAAAACAGCTCGAAAGAATGACTTATCTCTAAAAGCCTATATTTCTATTAAAAACGCTTCGTCTCTTTTATATATTTTAATACCTTGCGGATAATTCAGGGATCTGGACCCAATAAATTCTTCAGATTCAGGTCCTTTAAATAGTACTTTTGGAGGCACCGAGGCCCATAGTTTGAACGAGAAAGTCGAAATCAAGGCAAGGTATATTTTTTTTATATCATGGGTCAAAACATTGCTCAAATAAAATAAAAACAAAGCTTACCTTAGACTAGATGGTCTCTTGTCGATTGATTTGGTCTCTGTAAATACTGTAGGGGCTTGCAAAGTTTTTGTTCACAAGAATATTGTTCAATGTTCTCCAAAACTCATGAGAAAACTGTTAACGCAAAGTTAACGCAAAAGTGTCAACATATTTACACTAGAATTGCGATAGCAGAACATCGAGCGCTTCGAGGCTCATGCCAGTATCCTCAAAATTGACACCCACTTATGAACAGAATTCTCTGAAGACGGACATCCCGTACTTTATCTGCTTTTAGAAGTGATGAAATCTTCTAAGTCCTCGTCAGAAAACTGACCAATTCTCCGGGAAGTGAAAGCCGCCATCTTGAATGAGCGATGACTAATCACAAGCTGGCGCTCGCGGGTGAAGTTCGCACACACTGATCGCACACAAAAGTTCATGTTGAACCGTCGCGAATGTGACGTAATTTCCCTACATATTTTTACTATGTGAAGTAGTGACGTAAATATCGTCATGAACCTACGTCATTTTCTCCCATAGTATTTTTTTTTGGCCAAGTTCCCAAACTAGTCGAAATTATATTCAATCACGTGAAAGTGTTTTAACCAATCACTGATAAATACATTTTTGACCCATAATATAATATTAGATAATTTGTCTCGCGCCTCTGAATAGGTGACTAGAGAGATGGCGTGTTTGAATGCTATATATTATTATTATTATTATCTATAAACATCATATATGTTACATTGTAATAGGAAGTGTTTTATTGTTTCATGTACTCCACAACTTTCGCAGAGTCCATTTTCGTGTTGATTAATCTCATACAAGTAAAAGTTTAATATATACACTTCCCGACTCTGAATTGTTGAATCATGCAGTCCTCACGACGAGGTAATCCATTATTATGCAGTGATTTATTTATATTTCTATTAATGGAATGTAAAAATCTACCGTGGCTTTCTGGATAATCCCATTCTATTTGCCACAATCGTTTAAATTGTATTTGCTTTGTTTCTAGTACGTGAAATAGCAATGTCTAAGTCCTTTTTCAAGGCTCCTTTTCTTGCAGCTTGGTCTGCGATTTCGTTTCCAGAAATGCCACAGTGAGATGGGATCCACTGAAAAGCTACATCTATATCTTTTAGTTTTAAATTGTTTATTACCCACAGTATTTCATTAACGATTCCACATCTAACTATCCAACTTTACCGCCATTAGTTGGCGCTCTTCGGTAAATATTGCCTAACAAAATGGGAATATTGCTCAACAATTGGGTGGGTTGACTTTAATGCCCAACATTTCTTACAACACGTCTCTGGGATAAAAATCAATATATTTTGTATTCTATGGTCAGAAATGTTCTAATACTATAAAGCAAGCGGATGTAAAAAAAAAAATGAAATTATTTTCGAAACGGAGTGTTTCTCTTTAAAATTAGTGTCCTGTATTTGTGTGTTTATTATTATATACCCACATCCACTTCCTCCATAATAATTTGTATCACTTTCGCATAAAAATAAATTACTTATCACATCAGATTTCTCATGATAGTCGTTTGTATTATCAATTTATATCATGAAATAAATTATATTTCCTCATCTATATTACATGGATGTTGATCGGGAAAGGGGGGGGGAGGGGGTATGGGGATAAATTCTCCTCCATTTTAGATGGGGCATGCATAATCATCACCTTTGCAAACAAGGAGAAAATTGATGTGGTTCTTCCATTAAATGTATCAGATTGTAAACGGGTAGTAAATGATGATGCACTTAAGGACTTTGTGGCCTGGCAGGCTCAATGGTGTTTATCAAAAAATTCTAGTTATAAAGCAATTAATCCAAATATATCCTGTAAGAGTAATTGCTGGAATCTGCCAAGATGGCAAGAAATTATGATTTACAGACTTCGTTTAGCTCAATTTAATAATCTAAAAGGTTATTTGCATAAAATTGGTAAAGATCCAGATGGCCTATGCACTGAATGTACGGGTGTTTGAGGATGTCTCTCATTTCATGCTCCAGTGTGTTAAGTATAAAAATATAGGATTTCCCGGCCAAAATCGGAATAATAACATTGGATTTAATTTTCTTTTATTTCAAATTCGTCATATTCCGTGAACTCGGAGATACCCCTGGTTTAAATTCCCTTTTCTTGCTTATGAATTCATGATGTTTTCATTTGAATGCGTGGTAGTTTCATTATAATTGATGATAATTTGCCTTTTTTTGCGAAGCGGTCGTTCTATTAAACACAAATCCGTTCTCCGTCTCTCGGCAGCATGACTTTATCGTTCGAATTCATTTCTAGTATATCAAATTAGCACATTTTGCATTTTAATTTGCTCTGGGGCGTTTTCAGTGCTCATGATATTTTCTCTTTATTTGTTTATTCTCTCTTATCTAAAAAATTCTTTTTATTTACTTTTTATACAATCTTTGATCAATCTTCTCCTCTCTTTATTGTTCGTATGAATTCATACCTTACAATGGTTGATCAATGCAAGGACTTCCAATGATGATCAACTTAAGAATGAGATTAATCTTACTTATCAATTAGTCTAAGCACATAAAATGAAAGTAATTAAAATGGTGTACATATATGTCTATATTGTGATTCATCTGATTTATATTCGTGGGTGACGAGGAAGGAAAGAGTTACATAAAATGAGTGGGGCTTGGAACATGAGTCTGTAAAATTGAGTCTTTAGCCATCAATCTGCTGTCGGTCCAAAACTGTATACAAAGAAGCTAAGTTTTTGAACATTTCCCTCGATTGTAAAACACTTACCATGCATTCCCCTCTATCATGTCTATTACTCCCCTGCATTCTTAACTTGAATGATATCTTTCAGAAAAAGAATTCCAGCCGCTAAATTTAAAAGCTAGAAATGACGCTCCGATGATCACTGACTATTTTGAATGCTAACTGACTCGTTTCTCAATCGAATGATAAGACCTCACAAATATTCGACAAACGTCGCAAATGTGATGAAAAAATAAAAAAATTGAATGACAATTTGCACGGCAAAAACGATCTACGCTAATTCAAATGCAAAAAGTATTGATTCAAATGAAAATCCTGTGAATTTGGCCGGAAAATCCTATAGTAGGAATACTCTCCAGAACAGACTAAAATTAATAGTAGAACAGATGGCACTGCCTAACATATTTAAAGAAAAGCACAATATTACACGCATAATAGCATTTATGCAAGGCAGGGATATTAATCACTAGAAAAGAAGGGAAAAAAGAAAAAAAGAAAGAAAGAAGAATATGAAAGGAATATTAGTGAACCTCTATAGGTAGTAACCTCTTTATGTTGAATTTTACTAACTGATACATGGAGAGGACGCTCCCTCAAATGCGTACATGTATATATTAAAGGTTTGACCTCACCTTTTGACTTATACAACTGCCAAAACCTCACAACAACAATCATCACCTTCAAATTCTGAAAGAGTGAAAAGGATGCTGCAAAAATATAGAGTATTGATGTGCTGTATATGCCAAAATGTAAGATAGAAAATTTGAAATATGTTGACCAAATATGCTTTTGAATCGCGTTTCATCCCGTCTGGAATCCAACATTTTCTGAAGATGTCAATCAAAGAGTCATCTGGCCTGCAAGTGAAATCATTCATATTTGGATGAAAAGAAAGTCTAATCATCTTACACAATTTTTTCTTTGCACTTCAGCACATTGTATCATGATAATGTCGATCTTCAATTTTCATTTAATATATAGTTCGGAGGGAAAATGATATTTCTTTCAACCCAGCTTACACGATAGATCATAAATAATGTGTATTGCAATGTTCCTTTGCTCGTTTTTTGTAATATCTACAAAACATCACAGATTGAGAGAAAAAGAGAAAAAAAGACATCCTGACCTAAGTCCTATCAGTGCATTTTGAAAATTAAGATGGGATAGCACCAGGAGATCTCTATTCGGGGGTAGAAGCCACGTACCAATAGCAATGTGTTTAAGGGGCGCAAACATTGCAAAATATTTTAGGAAAGAAGAGGCATCTATAAAGAAAAATCATAAATGCTTAATAATTATGCGCCCTACACTCAGTTGGGTATAAATGCGTTTGAACAATTTTAAATGTTCAAGACAATTGCAAACATTTCCTATTCTTTGGGGCGCTAGCCCCCCCCCCCCCACCCCCA
>BQKZ01000629.1:75040-114754 GCA_036244855.1 Temnopleurus reevesii
GGAGCTCTCTTTTATTACATTATCACTACTCCAGAGAGCTACGGAGTTGCTGCCATATTATTGGTGCTATTTATGCTAATGCATTTTTAAATTTTGTATCCATCTGTAAGTGTCATTGCTGTGCGCCAGCGTGTCTGATGTGGTGAGAATTAGGCAAACCCGGAGAATAGCGGTCAGGTGTGATGTATTCAATTTGTGTACAATCCTATGGAAGCTTGCGATAGTGCGTCGGCGATGATTTCTGCACCACATTCGATCAACAAACATTTGGTAAAGTTGGCTCAAGTTTACACTTATAACAGTAACACCAAAATCGATTAAATTTTCAAAAGATTTCTTGAAATATTGAAGGAGGGGAAAGAAAATAACATTTAAAACCATTATTCTGTTTATAAAATGTAATAAAAGTCACTTTTGGATTTGGTTGTGGATGGTGACCTAGGTGTGTATTTTGGACTTCTGCCGCCGACCGATGTTTGCAATTTTTACATGGCGCGCGCACGCAATCTGGTCGCTATTCTCCGGGTCTGCCGAGAATTATAGGGGATGCCCGGTTCTTAAACCTTCCCCTCGCCACACTGTTCGAAAAGAGTAGGGAATTTTTCCCGGGTTAGTAGTCATTCATATAATTTTCTTCTCTCATTAAAGTAGGCCTATATCTTAACTATAAGCTTGACACTTATATGACACATTGTGTTGAAAGTGTCGTTAAATTCTAATTAATCAATCAATCAATCCTCTTCTGGCGGTGCGTTAGCGCCGCCATATCGCCCCTACAGCACCAGAATAAAAGATCTTGAATCCACTGAAAATCGCCCGTATTTTAAAATCCCACATCCCAATTTTATATGGCTAGGGATTTCGTTCCTGTTCTGGCGCTCCATTTCCCCCACAAAATATAATAAATAGGAATCACCTTGACTCGAAAACCAAGATTTTATCTTCCTCTCGGCATGGATAGCAGGCAGAATCACATGTAGCTGTTGACAGTCTGATTTTGTTGACAAAGGCCCAGGCACTGACTTCTGGAAGTTCTGTTGTAAACATCAGGATCGGAGCAAAAGGTCCATTTAGGAAAGTTTCTTGGTCATTTCGGACTGATCCCATCCAACTCACTCCGATAGTGCTCCTCGGTCTCGGAGAGACATGCAGGCAGCGCATGGTATAGTATTATGCGACTAGGAGTAGGCAGTGCAGTATACATGTAGTGTGTATATATGATAGTGCCGCATGCCCAACAGCCCAGCATGCAGCTTTATGTATTGGTTAACTTTGTGCCTCTCTGATCAATAAGAGTGCTACTATTACAGAGTGAGTGGTGCGAAAGTGACCAAGAAACGTCCATTGATTGACCTTTTGCCCCGATCCGGATGTTTACAAAGGAAGTCATTTCATTGGTCATTCTGAAAAAAAAAAGCCATAGAAGTTTTAAAGTGAAAGAGGGAGAGACGACCATGATATGATATGGCATATTGACAATCACTTTTATTCCTCTTATTGAAAATGAAAAGTTGGTCTGTGTAAGTTGGCCGAGTTATAGTTGAAATCCAGAGTTGTGTTTCTTAAAGCTGTGAGTAGAACTAGGTACGACTGTACGAATGACTGAAGACCCTTTCTGTGGTGCGCTTCAGCACCAGGAGCAGGGGTTATCATTTGTAGGAAAGGGTCACCAGTCGCTCATAGTCATACAGTTATGTGTACCTACCAAAAAGCTTGACTTCCACCAAATTAATTTTTTTTATAATTTGCATGAGTGGAAAAGAAATTGTGGCAAAATCAGGGAGTAGCATGCGTTTTGGGCTTATTTTTTATGCGCAATACATCTACAACATTACAAGTATTTCCTTGAAAAATAAGAATGAGATTGCAATTTACATGTACATACAAATTACATACAGATTTACATATCTGTTTACTCCAACATGATTTCTTTCAAAACGTTCAAAGAAACTCTCAAAAATTCATGATTAGCAAAATGATTATATACACATTCAGTTTTATTCAATGATTTTCAGGAATTACTAATGTGTTGGGGAACAGACATGACACTTTGCAGGAGATTGCCAAGGTGTGCTCCTACCAAAGGTCTTTTATAACCATCTACATGTATGTTTTATGATCTTTAATTGTTTCTTTTGTCTGCAGCATGGGAGACGATCAAGCAAAGAAGGGGCATACCTCCCGTCAGAAATGGATGACAGGCGGCATCCCAAGGTACAGCCGGTCCCAGATGTACAAGCGAACAGCGCAGTACAAGAAAAAGAAGGTAAGCATTTTCAACTTGACTAAATTTCTTGTCATGTCTGAGAAAATAAGCAAGTTCCGTACTGCGTTAATGTATAATTTTAGAATATTTTTCAGGAATAAAAAAATTATCTACACCCTGTTATGAGGAAAAACATGTCCCAGTCTTCAGTGGTTCTTTGACTTGGGGTTAGATGTTGTATAGAAATGTTTTACATAATTCACCAAAAATTTCAGTAATCATTATATTCAAAATCACCAATATTCAAGTCTTATTTCTTTCGTACCTCTCAACTTTTGTACAAATTTAGAGGGATTGTGGTTTTGAGAAGCGAAGGTTACTTTTAGTTGTCATACAATTATTTGATAATTTTATTTAGCATTTCCCAAATGGTAATTCCCATTCTCCCTTTGCATTTTAGCATAATTTTTGCTTTTTCAGAGCAAGAATGATAGAAGTGGAAATGAACATTCAATTTCAGTGATAGTTTGTGTCCCTTCAGGATATAATTACCAACACCAATAGTTAAAACATAACTGATTTGTTAAACCCTGTTTGATTTTCCAGGCTGTTGTCAAGAAGGAGAGGAAGAGGAAGCCAGCTATGGTTGAGAAGCAGATCGGTGGGGAGAAGAACGGAGGCAAGCGTCTTGTCCGTGCTCGCAGGATGGTGAGTTACAACTATAAACCTATTGCTTCAATATTTTCCCTGTGTTTGTTGGTTGGGATGGATTAATTGTGATCATCTTTGACTTTCAATCTGGGATGCCCTTACATTTGCCAGCTTATTTAGAAGTTATACTTTTATTCAATAATAATAATATAATATATGCAATTTATATAGAGCACTTATCCACTCATTACTGAGTGCTCAAGGCGCTTTGCATTTATTACCCTGGTTTTAGCCCGGCAGCTACCAGCGCACTTGGCATTTCAAGGAATTAAGATTCCTGCCATTCCTACCCATTCACCTCACATGGGTTGAGTGCAGCACAGTGTGGATGAATTTCTTGCTGAAGGAAATTGATGCCATGGGTGGGATTCGAACCTACGACCCTCTGGTTGAAAGGCGAGAGTCACAACCACTACACCACGACGCCTTATTTACAAAACATTGTATTCTAAGTGATTTTCATGCCCCTTACCCTGTTTGAAGGCCAGCATACTGGTTAACTTTCAGTGGTATCAAAATAAGATAAAATGAAAATGTACATGCTTTTTGTAGTTTAGTCCTATAATATATCCTGAATATTCTGCATTTGATAGTAGGACTTGCATCCCATTCATCTTTGGCAGAGTTACCCATATTCATTTTAATGTTTTTCGAGATAAAATAAAGCTGATCTGCAGGTGTTATGTACTTCAAAGAATTTTATCAGGGCTCGACTTTAAAGGGGGCCTGGTGGAAAATGGTTCCCCAAAATTGCAAGGGGCTCCTTAAGTAGAGAATCAGTTGGTGAGCCTGGCTGACTCACCAGCTTTTTTGATAAAATGATTTTCATGAAATTAGGAGATAAAACTGCGCTCCCTGAGATTTATTCAGGCTCCCCCAAAATAAAGTTACGGAGCCCGATTGGCTCCCTTTAGGAAAAGTAAAGATCAATCATGTATCCTTCCCTTCATTTACAAGAAACATAATCATTAATTTTCCACTTGCAGCCCCGCTACTACCCAACCGAGGATCTTCCACGCAGGTTGAACAACCGTAAGAAGCCCTTCAAGATGCACAAGTCCAAGCTGAGGCCCACCATCACCCCTGGCACTGTGCTCATCCTTCTAGCTGGACGCTACAAGGGAAAGAGGGTTGTGTTCCTCAAGCAACTCGACTCTGGTCTTCTCCTCATTGACGGTAAAGTTATTTTTTTTTTTGTTCTTTTATGAGCACTGTTTACCTTGTGTAACATGCAAAAACAATGATTGAGCCAAAACTCACATTCATGTGCTAGACCACAATGTTACATTTACATCAATTGAACATCCTTCAGTAAGGAGAGAGAGAAAAAAGGTGTTATTTATTTTCAAAGAATTACATCTGTTCAATCCACACAATATTTGTCATTTCCCAGTTAGCTGATTTTCTGATTTTTTTTTTGGACCTGAATTTGCTAAAAAAATTTCCCTCGTAGACTTATGTACAATAATCTTTCAGAACAGTGATAATAATGTGTGAAAATGTCAGTACTCAGTAAATTTGCTTAAATCTATGTGCGCTAAAATATTTGCTTTTACAGTCTCTTGTATCTCCTTACAACCATTTTCCATTGTTGTCTCGTCTGCGTAGCAGAATCGTCGAGACATAGGCGCCGCTTTTTCCGACGGCGACGGCGACGGCGACGGCGGCGGCGTCAACAATTTAGAATTGCTATAAATCAAAAACCCCTTGCCCGATTTTCATCAAACTTGCACAATAGGTCCATTGGGTAGCCCAAATAGTGCAGAGCAATTTTCAGGTCATAATCGAGGTCAAAGGTCATCTGAGGTCAAATTTCCGAAATCTTAACCTGAAAACTTAACCTTGGCTCTCATTTCAAAACCCCTTGCCCGATTTTCATCAAACTTGCGCAATAGGTCCATTGGGTATCCCAAATAATGCAGAGCAATTTTCAGGTTATGATCAAGGTCAAAGGCCATCTGAGGTCAACTTTCCAAAATCTTAACCTGAAAACTTTACCTTAGCTTTTATTTCAAAACCCCTTGCCCGATTTTAATTTAACTTGCACAATAGGTCCATTTGGTAGCCCAAATAATGCAGAGCACTTGTCGGGTCATGATCCAGGTCAAAGGTCATCTTGGGTCAAATTTCTGAAATCTTTACCAGAAAACTTAACCTTGGCTCATATTTCAAAATCCCTTGCCCAATTCTCATCAAACTTGAATCATCTTTATAAAAATATGTCAAAAGCATATTGCTATAATTTACAAATCGCGCAATGCAGGCGAGACTGCCAGGCGGCGTTTCACTTGTTTATTAAATGTAAGAGCTACATCTGATTGTGATAATACTTTTATCATCTAACTTTTCAGTTATTTACATCTGATTTGTGCAATGGCTGTGTGCTGAAGTGATTGGTTACATTGGTGGAACTGTTGATTGTTCAAGAATATCTATAAACCTTGTTCTCTTGGGGAAAATGTGGTTCAGCTTTTTGGTCTTTTATGTCTTTTACAGTCATGTTTGTTTATGAATGGTTATCAGCTCTGTAATAAGATGATTATGCTCTTGCACAAGTTTGATTTTTCACTTTAGTTAGTGAGTGGAAATGTTTTGTGCAACAATTTTGTCTCTCACAGAAAAAAAATGATGCAGCTGTTTGGTTACTTGCATTTTTATTTCTTTATGATGTTTGGAAATTTCTGCGAATGCCCGAACTTGGAAAAGGTGGCCATTACTTGACAATTTGTGATTTTGAGAAATTAGTCTGTGTTTTCTAGTGCTAAATGATAATTAAAATAATTGTTACATATCTGTAAATTAATCTAGCCCCACTGTGAGAAAGCCAGCCGTATGCTCTCTTAAGCCCTACCTCTAGCTCAAAATTTTTTCAGTAAATTTTTATCTCGTCTTCGAATTTATATTCCAGGTCCATTTGAGGTGAATGGCGTGCCTCTGCGCAGGATCAACCAGACTTACGTCATCGCCACGCAGACCAAGTTGGACATCAGCTCTGTCAAGCTCCCAGAAAGGCTGAACGACCTTTACTTCAAGCGCATGAAGCTGAAGAAGCCCCGTGGACAAGAGGGAGAGATGTTCGAGTCTGAGAAGAAGGTAAGCACAGCACTTTGCTAACAGTTGTGAATGTTTTCTTTTCACTCAATACAGTCCAACCTTCTTATAAAGAGCACTGATATAATGAGATATAGTTATAACAAGGTAGTTTTCCTGGTCCCATCTCTTTCTATTTTATTGTATTTTGGCCCTGATATAACAAGGTTACAATATAAAAAGATAATTTCTCTGGTCCTAAGGACCTCGTTATAACAAGGTTTGACTGTACCAGGAATTCATACTTTTAGAAGTTGAATAATTGCATAAGCCGACATAATTTGTGGAAATTCATGTCAAACATGTGATATTAACCTCCTCAAGATCAAATTTCTCTGAAGGTGAACACATTTTTCTAGTCCCATGAGATTCCACTAAGGGAGAGTTGCCTGTAATTTCCATTTATTATCAATAGTTTCATCCCTGAATAATTAATATCAAGACAACATGTTTGTTGATTTATTGAATGGTATAAAGTACCCCCAACCCCCCCCCCCCCCCCCAAAAAAAAAAAAAAAAAAAAAAAAAAAAAAAAAAAAAAAAAAAAAAAAAAAAAAAAAAAAAAAAAAAAAAACCAAGCAAATAATTGTTTGGTTGCCCTTGAAATCCATGTGTTACAAAAGGTTTCAGTCAGAATTTTTTTTAACATTTGAAATTCTTGCCTGGAACACGCCTCATGTGAAAAAAGAGAGGTGTGAAAAGTGGTACTAGTGAAAAGCAAAAGAAAATGTTAAGATGTCTTTCTAGGTTGAATTGTACAGGTTTATCAATTTGAATGAAAAAAAGTTTACTCCAAGCCATTTTCTGAGGGTTGGTTGAGGACAGCTAAACAAATTGTTTGTTTATTAATCAAGTACTAAGATGCCTACTGAATTTTTTTCTCTGGCCAAATTCGTAAATCTGTCAACTTTTCTTTTACCTCCAACCTCCCAAGCTCTCATTTGCGAGAGCAACTGTGATTTATGAAAAGTTACTTGAAGGTCCCAAGTCGAGGGCTTGGTGTCCGGAATTTGATGCAATATCACCTTTGTGTACTTGTGTAATTATTTTGAAACAACTGCAAACATAAGGTGAGGGGGGGGGGGGTTCTGATAAGTTATGTGGAACATGATTCTTTGATTTTCAGTTCTTAGAGATTTGTACTCATTTTTATCTCTTTTTATTTCTCTGCTCAGGAATACACCGTCTCTGATGAGCGCAAGGAAGACCAGAAGACCGTTGACGGTCAGCTCATGCCGATCATCAAGGGAACAGAATACATGAAGGGATACCTTCAGATGGCTTTCTCTCTTGGCAACAAGCAGTTTCCTCACAAAATGATCTTCTAGACATCTTCATAGAGGACATTCTAGATTGACTCGGAACCATTCAACACACATTTGGATACATATTGCTCAGCTCAGAAATTTACAGCAATGAAAATTTGACTCTGATCGGAATTGGCTTCACCGAAATGACCCATAATCCCATGGTAGACTGGAATGAACGTATCTCGTAAAACAATAAAATACCAAAAAAATTACATCTATTCTTTGCTTTCCTCTTTTGTTCCATAGAATCTGTTCTCTCTTTCATACCTGCCAACCTCAATCTGCAGCCCCGAATGGCTTGCCCTCTCATGTTTGATTAGGGGTTTCCGAAAGAGGAACAGGGTTCAACTTTTAAACCCAACAATACTAAAGTGTGTTACACCTGATCAGAAATTTGTTTCTTAGCCACATCCATTAACTCTTTCGCTACAGCTAAAAATGCTACATTTTTTACTGCAAGACGCTGTCAGCGGCGTTCTGATGTCTTTGTAAACAAATATTGAAATACGAGGATCCACCAATGGAGTTTGCATATGATATACCGTACGCTAATCTGCATGATTTCTGACCTTGTTTCGAGCCAGTGAGAGCGGCTCTCGTCTGAACACAAAGTAAAAACTTTCAATGCTTTTCCTATGTATTCCATATTTTCCCCTAATTTCCTGCATTTTATTCCGTACAGATTAGGGAAATTTAGAAACTGAAATTTTGTAGCGAAAGAGTTAACTCTCTGGCTTAGAATAGACCACTTTTTTAATGTATTCAAATTTTATGCACGCTTCTTTGTCAAATGTACAATGAGTTATTATTTGATTAGCTGATATAAAAGAATCTTATTTCAATAGAAGGAATGTATGTAGCATACATTGGTTGTTGCTAGGTTGGTCAAGCTACAATGTTTGTCCATCCTAGCAACGTTAATGTATGCAAGTAGCATTCTGACTTTTGTACTCCCAATACATTTTGACAGCTTGACACATCGTCCGTCTGAGGGAAAACGTTGCTAAATCTGAATACATTACGAAAGTGGTCAATTGTACCAAATTTCCTGTGTGGCACAAAGTTGAATGTGTGAGTTATTGTGTCTGTGCTTTTCCAATGCTAGCAGAGATTAAGCATTGTTCTAGGAGACAATAGGCAAAGAACTGTTTCTTCTGATGACAGTTCAGTTGGCTGGTTGGCAGGGGTGAAAATTTGCTATAAAGATTACACTACCTGTGTTGTTTTTTAGTCCCGAGTTTACGCTCGACAACGGAGCGGCTCAACGACGGGAGAATTCGACAGATTCCTGCGTTCTTGCTAACCCGTCCTTATTCCCTCCATTGCTCTTTACTTCTGTTAGGCTACTCGCTCAAGAGTAGATAGAAAGTAGAAAGAAAAAAAAGAAGATAAATTTTCAGAATTATTTAATCACCTTACTATTCGTTTACACATAAATTGGCATAATTAACGAATTTGGGAAATTTGTCTGAAAAACTAAATGTAGACCTACTGTTGAGTTTCTATTCCACTCTACCAGTGGGCAAATTTTCGCGACGATCGTGCGACCAACGGCCGAGATATTTGAGGGGAGGGGATGTAAAAGGCCCCCTCCCCCAAGTTATCCAAGCCTCTAAATTAGCCCAGTCGTTTTAGAGTTCAGCTGTTCGAAGATCTACGCACAAATCTACAGACGACTGGTAACCCTTTCTCATGTGCGATTCAGTCCCAGGGGTCATTGAGTGAAGAAAAGGGTCACCAGTTGTTTGTAGAGTCTTGAGTAGATCTAGAAACAACTTCATGAAACAAAATCCACATTATAACAAGGAAACAACGAAAGGTGAAGATTACAAAGATTAACTTCTTTGAATCCTTGAGAGGGATTTATATGGTAATGATTTCAGTGGGAATGAAGTCTAATTTATACAAATGGTGCACTACAAGAAAGTTGCGATTAGTTGCATATTGGCTAGAATCCCTGCAAAAATTTGATAAGTCATAGATCAGACAATTACAGATCTATTCCTGATTAGCTTATGCTTTGTTGAATTTGACTTGCCGGGTGATCGATTCACATTTCCCCTGTGATTATTATGCTCCCACTTAATAAAGAAAACAAAACAGATAAACAAAAATTTGAGCAGAATCTAATAACTTTTGACGTCACACATTCCGTCAAAGTTGCCGATAGCAAGATTCCCATCAACAGCAGGGATCTTGCTATCTTTGAGGATTTGAAAATTCATTACAGTCGAACCCTGTTATAACGAGGACAATGGGACCAGAGAAATTACCCCTTTGTGTTGAAACCTCGCTATATCTGGGCCAAAATACAATAGAATACAAAGAGATGGGACCAGGAATGTTACGTAGTTCTAACGAGAGATCAGCGAGGTTTGAATGTACCTCAAAACGGATTGTTTAATTTTGCTCAAATTTTCAGTTTATTTAATGAGAGAATTCGAGGAGAGGGTTCCCATGGAAGACTATGGGGAAATTTGAGCAGTGATCATCTGGTTTAACAAAAATTTCCGTCCGCCTTTTTCCATTCTGGTCTCAAATTATCGTTAAAACAATTGCTTGCACCACTTATGACATGCCTCTGTGTGTGTTGTGTATGTGTGTGTGTGTGTGTGTGTGTGTGTGTGTTTTTGTGTGTGTCTGTGTGTGTAACTTGTGAACAAACACCAACCGATGACATACGCCTGAAAACACACCTTTGAAAAGGTGACACACACGAAACCGATGACGTCGCGCCCGTATTCCGATAGCGAGGTCTAACTTATCGCAGGTCTAAGTCATTGTTCTTTAGACTCTTGGTTTAACTTTTGAATAGCCCGGGTCTAAATTACAATGACTTAGTCCACGGTTTAATTAAACCTCGCTATCGGAATACGGAACCAGGATTTTATATATTAAAATTTAAAGCTCTTTGGTTCTAGCTGTTATCGGTTGGTATTGCTCCACAAGTACACTGTGTGTACCGACCAAGTCATCCGTGTACAGGTATTTTGCCAACTGCAGGTGTAAAATGATAAACATGAACAGCGCCATCTCTCCGTTTACACACTGCGCGTGCCGTCGACACAACGGCATTACGGGACGGCACCGCGTCACAGGTCTGACCGGTACCATTGGAAATATACACAGGATTGATTCATTTCTGCCGTTTAGATATGCCGTTGTTCAGTCATAGTGCCATCAGGGCCTTTACTCTGTATACAATTCTTTAAAGTTCTATGCCTTGACGAATATCAAATCTAGGATGAAGATTTAACATGCTTCTTTCAAAAATAATTCCAGACCAATAAGGGCATTACCACGTCAAAGTGAAAAATAACAGTGTTTATTTTTCTGCAGAAAGGAGATATTCATTATGAAATTTGAGAGTGGAAAGTCTTCCAACTCTATGAAAAAACTGATAAATTCATAATTTCCAACGGATTTTCAGATTTGCGCTAACTTAAAAAGAGTTTGTTCATCTCATTCACTAACAACAATTCTCTGTTGCTCATTTATATTCCAATGAAAAGGAACACCCGTAATATGCAGTTACTAGAAGGATCACTTTACTTGATAATTTCATTTTGAACTTTGAACAAGGGACGGTTTTCAATCCATTATGACGTCACAATCAAAGTGCTTTATTTACATCGCGTCAATTCGGGAAATCCCCTTTGCGCGTATCATCCGCGCGATTATGTAACACATGCGCAATAAAGAAAGACGTTGCAATCTCGATCTCTAACATCGTGCTGAAATCAAGGAGCACGTGCAATTTAAAATTAAGGTCAGTTCTTGTTGCTTGAGGATAGGGACAAGGATATCGGAAAAAACTTCCTGTGTAAAAGTGATAAAATGTCTACCCAGTTGTCAAGAGCATGAAGTTTTGGTAAGCTGTATGGTTGTACGTGATGTGCCTATACGGTCGAGGGAGTGGGGAAGGGGTGGTGTCCGATCAGGCCAAAAAGATGAGGCAAAATTCACACAATTAATGAGGAAATAAAGACTTGCCGTATGGTGCTGTCACATTAATTCGCGCATCATATTAATTCGTACATCTTATGAATCTCTACAAAATCGATGAAATATTGCAAATCTGACATCACCATCGTAAAGAGCGTTGTTTATTTGCCTAAATTGGAAATTTTCTTAGCAAAAGGACCCAAAACAATGAAAATATTGCCAAAGGATCGGCAGATTTGCTTGCATTTGCAGAAAAACACGGGTCTCGCGACACTGAAGTGAATCTTTTCAATTTTCAGACAGAAATCATCGAATTTGTAAGTAAGCAGACATACCATTCGATTCCTTGATATTTTGTGGTCAAGCTACTGTAAATTTTGCATCTTAGATGGAAGCAATTTTATGGTAAATCTTGTTCAAAACGGGGCCTACGAATTAATATGACACAATTTATTGACAATTCTCGCCATTTTCCAGCATGGAGCGATACGATCGTTTCGTCAATCGAATTTTGATATCGCGATATCTCCGTGATTCTTTCGTGGATTAATTATATTTTTGGAAATATTTGAAGCCTGAAATATCTAATTTCATTTCGTACCAAGATTAAAAAAACAATTTTGTATTTTAGGAGATATATTGTGCTAAGTACCACGATCCAAAAATGCTCTAGAAAAGGATACGAATTAATGTGACCCCATCATAAATAAGAGTCGGCAAATGAACATCTGAAAGTGACTTGTCTTGTCTTGTCTTGGTTGAGTCGGCATACAGTGATTAAAAAAAAAAGAGACCATCCCCCCCCCCCAAACAAACAATCCGGTTGGGCCGTTTTCAGAGGGTCTGTGGGAGGAGGGCAACCAATCAAAAAATTGTGGGTATTATCGGTAGAATTATTCATGCTTTTCACGATGTGTTTACTTATAATTCATGATATCTACCGCTTTGTAATGCGTGATTCTTGAAAAAAGAAAAAAATGTTACCAAAGTCGTAAAAGAAAAAATGTAACACTTTATTTTCATCAAACTTCCGGACACCCGATCCTCATCCGAAAGTCTTATTGTCGTTAAAGGGGAACTTCACCCAAACAAAGATGTTCTCTCAGTGGATGGAGAAAAATACAATGTTTGTGTATGTTTCCAATCTAAGGAGCGGGAGCCCATCAGGGATGGAAATCAGAACTTAGAAAATTCACAATTTTTTAATGGATTGTCCGATTTTGCTCAAATGTTCACAGTTTGATCATTGTATTTTTCTCCACCCACGGAGAATATATTGTCTTGGTGAAGTTCACCTTTAAAGTGTCATCCTCTTCCTCCAGATAAGCGATTCATGGATGAATTTACAAAGCAACTGATACATGGCCTGATATGGCCCACAAGAAGTCGCTCTCGTCAGAGATAGACCAATCGAGTCACAGTCTCGATTTGGAAGGCAACCAGGAAAAAGGGGACCTCGACACACGGTGCTCCAAATCTACGTCGGCTATTCAGTAAGTCAAGTTTATGCCTTTTATAATATAAAAAAGGAACACTTTATCAAAATCGTTAAACTCGATAGTGAAAACGTAATTACCGGTACTCATTGCAGTTACAGTGAAAACTCGGTATAACGAGGTGCTTGGTACCATCAAAAATACCTTGTTATAGCAGTAATCTCTTTATAGCCGTGTTAAAAAACAATAAGTTATCACGAGCTGGGACCAGATTTTTCTACCTCTATCAGATCTCTTTATAACGAGTTTCCACCGTAATACTTCAAAGCAATTAAAAGGAAACGGGGGATTTTTTTAAGCCCTTATGAAACAATTTGGTAAGTGATTTTGACGCCAACTGTATACATACAGATAACGTTATATGTTTTTCATTCCTTTATATTGTTTTCAAAGTTATGGCTAAATTTCTTGTATAAGTTGCCAATGCGAGTTGAATGACTCGCCTTCATGCTGCTCATCTAAACTTCCGTATGACAGTCTTAGTTTCTGAAACCAATTAAGGTTCGGGCTCTTATTGTGAACCCTATTTAATAACTTCCCCCTTTTGGCTATTATGAATATAGTGACCCCTTGCAATTTGTCACTCGCGACCCCCTTTGCACTGACTTCCCTGTCTACGCCTACAGACACCCCTCAACATGACAATCCAAGGCCCAGCGGCCTAATTACTCCATAATTTGAAATTAAAGAATTGGCATCTCGATTAAGCTCAATTAAAGAAAAGAACGCATTGCTCTATATTTTGAAAACGACCAATACATCTTACAAATTTTTTTTTCAAAATCACGAGCTAAAATCTACATTTTTCTTTTTACCTTCGCAGGCGATTTGGCAGAGACAACACATTTGACCAAGCAGAAGATTTGTATAGTGAACAGCGTGAAGCAAGAGACTGTGACAAAGGTCTTACACAGGCTCATATTTCCTTCAACACGATATAAACTATTTCCGGAAAATAAAGTCGGTCATGGACAATAGAGCCATGCGCCGTGTATTAAACTGTGCAGACACAACAAGCCGGTTTCGATTTGAAAAGCATTAAAAAGGTGCATTGAATTGGCGTTCGACTTAATGCTTCGGAAATAGATTGTATCGTGGTCTTCATATCCATTATCGGCCCGATGAAATAATGATATTGATTAAGGAATCATAATAAAATAAATTCCATCACTAGCGCGGATCCAATAAAAAAGAAAAAGGGGGGGGGGGGGGGCGGTTGGGAGGTATAGTCCCAAGCGTCCAAGAGCCTGAGGATCGTTGATGACCCTAAGAGCAAACAAACAAATCCAAAATAAGTACAAGGGTGTCAACGAGGTTCTGTGGAATACTTGAAAACCACCATTGGCCATTTTGTTTTATTCTATCTTCCTAATTTTCTATACTTTTGAACGAAAGTTTGACTTCAATGAACTTGTCATAATTTTCAGGATTTTCATTCATTATATCGTGTTCACTCGGCAAAAACTTCTAAAAGCGATCAAGTTATTAAGCTACATATTAAGTCAAATTATAAAGAAATTCCGCAACGAATGAACAGTAGAAATGATCTAATGAATATAAAATCCATTATCAGTTTTCTTGCACCAAAAGTCTTCGTAAAATATCCATATTAATGACCCTGCAGCCACCGCCTCATCCCCGATTAATAATTAGGGGGTTTACCATTCACTCCTTTCCACATATTTTCCTCTTATTCCCGCTGTATCTAATATGCAACTTCTCCTTTTTTCACAAACAGTATTGAAGAGCACGGTCACAAACGACGGATTACCTAACGATTACCCATCGGTAACATCACCTAGAGCACAGCAAAACGTCGAGATTAAAACAAGGTTGGAGAAAATATTTTGCAATCCATTCCGATTTGCTTGATTCCTTGCTGGTTCCATGTGGATACCTGAAAACTATTCCAATTTATTGTTATTAGGGACATGCCATGGGTTTGTGTCATGCACAATAGTAAGAACTGATGATGATAATGCAATGATGATGATGATGATGGTGATGGTGATGATGAATGTTATTATCATTATAAGCCCACATAATCACGGAAGCAATACGATTCAACGCGGGTCATTGTCCAGTTGATTTCTCACTAAGGTCAATTACTGCACCTGAACAAACAGGGACAGAAAGCTCAGATCACAAAGGACTAGGTTGATTAATAATCATGTTGAATCGTTTTGTTTCCAGGCTTGACCTGGGCTTTATGTAAAAAAATGGTTATGATGGGCAATGTTTTACCTACGTGTGCCCCAGCGTTGGTAACATTGAAAAATCTAATCAAAATGATTTGTTTTTCCTCCACCAAAGCGGACAAGGAACCGGAAAAGATAAGGATGACGACTCCAAGCAAAAACTTCAACCGGCAACCGAAATAGAGGATACGTCATATCCCGACCCAGCACAAACCGATTCCTCGAATCAATTCAACATCAGCATCGAGTCCTTGCCCTACACAACAGAAGACCTCAAAGAAGCTCTCAACGAAATCCAAGACGAAGTGACAAGATACTGTTCCCCTCCAGAACCTGGAGAGCATCGGTGTCTCTCAGGAACCATCTTGGCTAGTGCTGGATCGTCCCTTATAAGTTTGTTAAGAATGAATATGGAGCGAGGGAGTGCGCAGGAACACGAGGGGACTGGAACGTCTGCAGCTACTGAGGTAGACTGTAGCAATGATAGTGATCTCGAAAATAATGGCGGAAGTGGAGCGGTAGAGCGGCCTGACGTTTTTGACAAGGCAGCAGAACTAACCGAGGAGCAAGATACGTCACAAAATGATTCTACGACCACAAATTTATTGAAGATGAATACGGAGCAAGGAAGTATTCAGGAATACAAGGGTACTAAAACATCTGCGGCTATAGGAGAAGATTGTAGCAATGAAATTCATTCCGAAGATGGTGGTGCTAGTAAACCAGAAGGGCCGTCTGAAATTATTGATGAAGATACAGGACTAACCGGAAAGCAGAATGAACCGTTAGGTAACACTACCGAGAGGTTTATGGTAGAGCTTTTGTCGCCAAGGGATGGAGATGTAGGTGACCTTTCTGACAATGAAATTGTCAGCAGTAGTGATCTTCAGGCCACAAAGGATACGAAGGATGAGCCAAAGAGACCACAACGTAGGACTGTTCGATTCCTTCTAGATGAAGATGAATCTCCCTCCGGTGGCCTTAGTAAGAAGGTTAGCGGTATCTTTTCTTCTTCATCGTCATCATTGTCACTCGCATCATCGTCGTCAACGTCGGATTTCACCAATGACCTTTCGGGTGGTGTTGAACCGATTATTGAAGAGGTACCAAGTAGCCCAGGGTCGGGCTCTGGCGGAAAACTGGATTATGAAGACGTTACGGACATCTGCGAAATGTCGTCTCCTAGAATTTACTTTTCTGAGAAAGAATTACCTCTGATCAACAACCCGACGCAGGAATGTGTGTTTGAGCTCGAGGACATCATTCCGAAAGAGATCACAACGAGTTTTCCAACCCTACCAGCTACAGTTACCGATGCTAACTTTGACATCCCGGGTCCCTCAAATAAAATATCTCCCGATGAGCTGGTATTCACCCCCATCGAACCCTTTGTCGAGATACCAGTCTGTGACGCTGGCTGCACCAGATACTATTCAGAAATAACCAAGGCAGAACCTGAGAATAAAATCATCGAAGCAGATGCCATATTAGAGGGAGATTCAGCATATCAGAAGCCACGGCAGATACGTGACGTTGGAGTCCCATTCGTGGTCATCGATCCTGATCCTTATTCCAAATTTGATGACGTGGACTGCTTCAATACCAGCTTTAACCCGATACCAGCAGATCAGAGAATGATAGGCCAACTCGACTCTGACAGCATAAGCTTCCCCGAAGATGTCCCGATGGTGCATGGGACGAACCCGGGTTCTTTTACGGCCAACGACCTGCCAATGACCGTACCGACTGCCTTCCGGAATTTCCGACCGGACGAGAACTCCTCGAGCGGCGAGGAAGGCGGCGGACGATGCGGCAGCGCTGGATCCTTGGACGTTATGCCATCGGGATCGAACGAAAGTATCACGACCATGACAACAGCGACCGAGACCTGCTCTACCGGTCTAGAAGCGTCAGACACGAATCTGGTAGCAGTGACACCGATTGTCTTGAAGAGGTCGCTCCATTATCTCTCCCAGATCCATCAGCTGGAGAAGATGGTCCAGGATGGCAAGAGACATGTTCAAGCTCTGCAGGTAACGCCTTGTTTACCTTCTATTAATTTTCCCGTTTCGCAAACAAAATATAAAACAGTTTGGGAAGAAATATATACAGTATTATCATAAACTTTTAGAACCAACAAAGTGCATCATAGAAGCCACATTTTGCTTCATATCTCATATGACTCATTGAAAAGTGGATGAGTTGATGAAGTGGCCAATGGCACATATAATTAATGTGAACATACACTATAGTGCCTGAACATGATGTTTGTGAATGTATAACGGGTCTATAGGCCTATTTGGTTAATCTACTTCTTATACAAGGCACATCATGTACAAGTGAAGCTGGCATTTTAACTGCAGCCAGTTATAAAGATTGTCGGTTTTTTCATATCGCGCCTGCTATACTATCACATGATAAAAGATTTTACACAAATTGACGACATAACTTCGCGCAAGCAAAACTTGTTCAAATTTTTGTTATCATTATTATCTTTCAAAGATTGAAAGAATTTATTAAAGATTGTCGCCACCGGCCCACAAAGGGGTACATTACGCTACTTCTGTGTGAAGGTACCCGGAGGCTTTGAAAAAAAAATCATAGGCTGTACCGGGTGGGACTCGAACCCACAACCTCTGGATGCTAAGACTGACGTAGCGCCCTAGCGATAAGGTTCTGTGAATCAAATGTCACCCAGAGGAGTTAATCAAATTAATCATTTTATTATTGTCATTATTATCCACAATAATTGTTTTTTCTAGGAGGATTGCTTGAAGCGAGAGCAGGAGTATGCGTCGGAGGTGTTGGCGCTGCGACAGTCACTGCAGAGGGAACTGGAGGAGTCTCGAACCCAGGGCTGGATGGTCGAGAAGAGGCTCACCGAACGGGTCAAATGTCTTACAGCAGATGTAAGTACCGTCAGACGGTTGGCACAGTGATCTGGGCGGTGTTTCACCAAATTGTTCTTAAAGTTACGCACGACTTTAAGAAAGACTGGGGTACGTTAACAAGTGTGAAACGCGTGAGAATCGCGATCAGTCAGC
The DNA here is from genome assembly GCA_036244855.1 of Temnopleurus reevesii. Taxonomy (NCBI): domain Eukaryota; kingdom Metazoa; phylum Echinodermata; class Echinoidea; order Temnopleuroida; family Temnopleuridae; genus Temnopleurus; species Temnopleurus reevesii. Next base: position 93,041 of record BQKZ01000629.1, read on the forward strand.
ACAATAACTGATACCAGTTGTGCGTAAAGTCGTTCGTAACTTGATGAAGCACCGCCCTGTTTATGACAAAACCTATAACACACCGACCATCGAAGACCGGCGACCCGCCAGAAAGTTCCCGAAAATTTTAAAAAGAAATAAAGGAATAAAAAAAGACAAGAAAAAAGTTGCCCATGATGACCAGCGTCTATTATCACGTCTGCGTCATATCCACGGGATAGGTTTTATCTACAGCAGTTTTATTAGGCAGTTGTGTATTGTAGGAGTCTCTCAGCCTTTGATTTTATGAAATGTCTCATCCCCGCATGGGCGATGTGTTTCATAAAACTGTTCGTACAGCCTCACAAACGACTGGCGATCATTTCTTGCGCTTAATGATATTCACTTGGTATGTGTTAGTGCCCTTAAGGAGACCGATCGTGCTTAGAGTCAGCATACAGCACGGATGTAGGTCCTCTATATGGATTTCCCCATATGATTTCCTTTTTTGCCAAAGGGATATAAAAGAGTTGTATTTGTATGGATTCTAATTTAATAATAATCATAATGATATTATTATTATTATCATTATAATATCCTAATGCCATGGCGCCAATGTAAACCAGACTCTGTATCTATTTAGGGTGTGTTTTAACTGTGTTGAAATTAAATTCATCTATCTATCTATAATCTTTATTAGATTAGTTTGAAAACAATTGATAACTTATCTCGACAACTTTCGACGTCAGGCATTGAGCATGATGTCATCCAAAGTGTCTATGCTTGACGACGGCCAGCAGTAAAAACGGAAGCGCTGCACCCTTTAACATTACAAGACAACCTTCTTCATACTAGTATTAAAGTTCTAATCTTTTCCACCTATTTACGTCAAAACCATTTGCTGAGACTAGTTTATATACTCCCCGTTCCTTGTTTTTAAAGGCATCATATAACATTGTTTTATTTTAAAACACAATTGCCAGATCCTAAATGCTACATAAATGGTTGATGATATACATAACTAAGCTGTGAAAATCTTAAGATTCAAATCAATGTCTAGACCTAATGCTAAAAAATTATAGAATTAACATTGTGACATTTAAAGGCAAACTGTGCACGAATGATGCGTCCATCTCCGACTTGCATAGATATCTTGACGGCCTCTGTATAACTTGACTATCTTTTTTGTGCATTTGTGCATTTTTGCTGTTTTCATTAATCTGAATATAATGACATATAGATCAAACAGCTTGATTAAATATATATTTTTCATTGAATAGGAAAATAATAATGTGTGACAATGTCTTTAACCTCTTCCCACGCCATGATTGTTCTAGAATGCAGCTCTAATGAGACAGGTGAACCACACAACGAACCGTATGCAGGAGTTTGAACGGATCAACACAATGATGGTCGCTCAGTATCACAACGCACTGTCAACTCTGCAGGTCAGATATCATATTTTTCATTTCGCTTTATTTTTATTTACTCCAAGGAGGTGTTGCTCGAAATCAACTGCAAATCAACTGCAAATCAACTGCAACTTTGCAAATTGTAACACGCATTTTCATTCGCGCGTGGTGTGCGCATTTAACAAGACGCGCATGAATAAATGATTTTGATTGGCGCGTACCGATCAACTGCAAATTACGATCAATTGCAACTTTTGAGCAACACCCCCTAAGATTATTAAAACCCATTTTCAAAATATAAAACATTGAATTATAACAGTAATAGTAACAAGAATAATAATGATAATAACAATAATAAAAAACAAACAATTTTGATAATAGTAACGATGGTGATAATGGCAGTAATAATAATAATAATAATGATAATAATAGTGATAACAATAAAGTATATCTCAGTATTTATGCTTTAATTTCACGTCGTACCGTCATCGTTCGTTCTTGATTCTGAATTGATATTTTTAGCGACATTTAAAGGGTTCGTATGTCAAGATATATTTTTTTTTATTTTGACCCTGATCATGAGTCCAAAAACATGATTATGTATGAAAATATAAGTAGATAATTCATCGGTGTACTATTCTCGCTATATAGGCAATGGAGAAAGATCATAAATCTTCTCAGAAGAAAATCCGGGAGCTCCGTGGAAAGATTGCAGCAGAGAAACAACATCCAGACGCCGAAGCTCATGAGTGAGTTTCTATCAATTTCATTTTTTTTAAAACTTAGATTAGACATAGATTGACCGACTTGTATACATTCATTGCATTGATAATAATAATAATAATATATAGAATTTAAACACGCCATCTCTCTATAGTCACCTATTCAGAGGCGCGAGACAAATTATCTAATATTATTACCCGGCCATAGCATAGCTGCCAAGTAGGCGCTACTGCATTTAGAAGAATAAATTCCTGCCGGTACCCATTCACCTCACCTGGGTTGAGTGCAGCACACTATGGGTAAATTTCTTGCTGAAAGAAATTAACGCCCTGGGAGAGATTCGAACCACCGACCCTCTAGTTAAGAGGCGAGAGTCCGAACCACTACATATGATTATATTATAATCGCGATTTTCATGGATTGAACACTGGACATCATTAGTGGCGCTTTAAAATTTTTGTTATTTAAAGCTCTGAGACAGCAAGTATATAATGTGATTTCGGTTTGCACGTCGATGCGCCACTCGACGTATGCATGTCATAAGTTTGCGCAACTGCTGCCCTGGTCACATAGGACCCCGATTCACCCCGATTCACCTCGGAGGAGCATTTGACTCAGCCTCCGGGGCCGATCGTGTAGCTTCCGGGGCCGATCGTGTTGCTTCCGGGGCCAATCGGATTCCAACACGGATCTCCGGGGTGAATCGGGAGCCCAACACGACTGTTTTTGGCTGTTTTTGGCCGTGTTTGTGGTCACATAGAAAAATCAGCACTCGAGCTTGGGAAAGTGTATCCCGATTCACCCCGATTGAGCCAAAAAGAGCCCCGGATCTCCGGGGTGGATCGTGTTGCTTCCGGGGTCCTATGTGACCAGGGCTTAACAGTTTTACCTGGGATGAAAGCTCAACCGTTATCGGTATAGAAGAAGAAACCTATGAAATACAAATTAGAATAGGTACTTTTATTTCTGAGACGGTCTGAGATGTAATAAATGAAATACATGTATATTGTCATCGCCCCTTGTCAAAGCAAGTTCCTATCATTCACGTCCACAGAAATGTAGAACAGTTGACGAAAGAGAAGCAAGAAATGACGAAAGCAGTACAAAAGCTGGAAGACAGATTGTCTGGTCAGAAAGATATCAACGCAAGACTGCTCACGGAGATAGAGAAGATGAGAGATGAGAAGATGAAAGAGGCCCAACGGATCAAGGATGAGAAAGAGAAAGAGATGCGCATCAAAACAGGCAAGTTATTCTGGGTGCGGGAACTTAGTTTGAAAGCACAAACCCGAGACTTTCGGTGTGTAAGTGCGCAGAGCATATGATACAGGGTACCGTATGCATTGTGTGACTACATCACACACATACAACAGAGCAGGCAGACACACAATGAGACATACAGTGCATACCCTGTATCACTCTCTGTGTATGTGCACAACGAAACCCAAGGGTCTGTTCTAGCAGACTAGGGGGAACTACCGAACGAACGAGATTCTATAATCTCTCTCTTTTTAACAAGGACACTAGAAAATTTCGAAGATCTGTGATAGACCACGGAGATAAAAGTGGGTTGGTGCACTGGACGGATGCTTGGTGGACAGTAGAAAACGAGTGCGCATATGTTCTGCTCAACAAATGATGTAGGGCCTATACATCAGTTTTTCTACCGTCCTCAAGTCTCCAACCACCAATTTCGAAAACCCACTAATGACGTTTAACTTATGTATAATTCATGTCATATAAACTAGCCGTCGATATGTATATCAATATCGAAAATTGCCCTATTACTTGTCACGCAACGATTTCTTGCAAATAAGTCTGTTTTAGTAAGAAATAACATCATTCGGGCCACTGTTTTAATATTTTTTTTTTCTATATATCATTTTTCAATGATTATTAGTTGTGTTCTCCGTACCGGATCATATTATAGATAAGAGCTTAATAACCATAATAACTTTAGTTGGGACATAGGGCTTTCAATTCTAAGTTATTTGAAACTATAGCTTTAAACAGCCAGTGATAATGTGCTATGTAAAGGTTTCTATTCATTCTTATACCTGTTTCGTTCAAAATGAATATGTATTTTATTATAACCTGAGCTGAAATCCGAAACCCGAATCTTATTCTGATGTTTCAGATAGATATCATAAGCGAAAACATCGAATTAGTGTTGCCAGGAATGGGCAAACAATTAGTACATAGAACCATTAATATAATTTTACAAATTTTTTATCCTTTCCCATTTGCCATTTAGATCAGTTGAGGAATAAACTCGATTTGCAGACGGCCAAACTGCTGAAAGAGCATTCAACCACTGAGATTCTGAAGACAGAATTCGCCTCCATTAGGCGTGAATTGGAAGCCCAAGTGAGTTCTCAAATTTTTTTTCAAATCGTCTTAGATACACTTGCATAGTGTCTTCCTTAATCTTCTCTAAAGTGCAAAGAAGTATATGGGGAAATAGTTCACCGTTCTTGATATTGCTCCGAAAATGTTTTATGTTTGGTTACCATTTTCACGAAGCAGTGACAGTTGTATTGTTGCATGTAGACAAATTGGCGATTTAAAGGGGTTTTAATGTTAATATAGGAAGAGCACGTTAATGAAATTATGAATACCACCGTGGTTTTTTGTAACACTTTGTACCGTCGCGTCACTTTGTGAGAACGGGAACGTTGCCCTTGGTTATCCACAGAATTCTCCGCATAAAGTTTTTCTAACTTTATTGATGATCCAGTCACTTCATAGTTTTTTAAATGTAATTTATTTACAACATTTGTTAAATAATGTTCTATTTTGTAATTTTGTATGCTTCTTTTTATTGAAGTGATGAATGAATTTCAATTTCAATTTCAATTTGCAAAGAAAAAATAACCCTAAAAATGTGACCACGCAGATTTCATCCCGAGACGTAAAAATTGAGGAACTTCGAAGACGAATTAGCCAGATCTCCAACGAATCCAAGACAGAGAGCAACCAAGCAGACAATGATATGGAAGCCAAGCAAGAGACGAGTGATGTAAGAGATGACGTCAGCGCAGAGATCCAAGAGGATCTGAGGAAGAAGGAGAGCGAGGTTCGAATTCTTGAGGACGCGCTGACGGAAGAGAATAAGAAGTTTGTAGAACTTCAGGTATGTGGTCTTGCTTGAATAGGCACGTGAATCTTTAAGTTTAGATCAAATTATATGCATATGATGTTCTCGAAACTTGGATGGAAGAACTTGACGCGCTTATTTAAAAATGAAACTGACAGGCTTCAACCGTTTACTTGATTGTTGGGTGAAATGTTCTTCACAAAATGTCTGACAACAAGAAAGAAAAAGCTTGGTTATTTCATTCCGCCCGGAGAGATGACATGCAAGCCAAAAAGAAGAAAAGTATATAAAAATCGAATAATCATAGAACAAACAACAACAAAAAATCACGAGAAAGTCTGGGGCGGGGTGGCTACTGCATATTCGACAACCTCATTTGTCATTCCTATCTTTCCATTATCAGGCTTCTTTAAAAGAACGTGAAGTTCAATTAACGATGCTTCAAGAAGACCACGATCGTCGCGAACGCCTTCTCGAAGACGCCACCGAGTCCTGCCGACGTCTAAAGCGTCAAAAGACCGACCTCGACGATCAAGTGCAGACCCAAATCTCCGAGATCGCCCTCCTCCGCGAATACCTGACGAGTCGTGACCGTCGCATCCGTCAGATGGCCAGCGACCTCACACGCCGTGATCGTAGGATCGTGACGCTGATCACTGATCTTCGACATCAGTCGTCATCGTCCAATCCAACGACGACGGACACGACATCGGAGGATGATAAAAATATGTCATCCACGTCATCCACGTCGTCATCATCGGCTGCAATGACTGTGGGGAAGATGGACGATGGATCGATGTCGGATCACAGCGGTGACGAACGCGTGGACGAAGCGATTGGAAAACTTGAAAAACAACTTCAGGTAAAGGCTCTTTTAATTTTAACTGCACGGCCCCATTGAAAAACAGCATGTGCTGAACTGGGTTTTAAGCGTGTTTAAATAAATGTAGCAAATCAAATCTAATCAAATCAAATCAAATAAGGTTTCTAATGAAATGCGTGGGGCCCGTTGCATAGAGTAGACTGTTTTTCAGAGAAAACTCTGACAAACTCTTGTCAATGTTTTCTCTTGGGGAAAGTGTTTTTTTTTTGCAATGGGTCACTGGTTGTAACCTTAGAAACAAATAACTTCACTAAGCAATAACAGAGTTTATATCAAATATATAGCTTGCGAATGTACAGAGTGATATTTCTGTACTTCTCAGGATTCCCCAATAGATGCATTTTACATACGATATCAGGCAGTGATGAGAGCAAGCACAAACACATATGCAGAGAGATAATGGTTACTTTTCCTTCTCCGCACAGGAAATGAAAGAGGACAAATCAAACGCTGATCGTCGCATCCAGGATCTGCAAAATGAACTTGAAACAAGCAAGGACACTGAAGCGGAGAAGGAAAAACTTCAGGCAGAGCGGTTGGAGGTTCTAGATTATGTTCGATGTGTAGAAAGGGACTTGAGTCTTGAGAATTTGCCTTCGGACTGTAATATGATTGAAAGGTGATCATTTATGTAAAAAGTCTGCATTGGATCAGAGAGGGAGTTTGTCCTTTTGGAATAAGTCACATATTTACTTGCGAGTCTGCTAATGAAACTTGTAAACGTAGTTAGTCTTAGAGATCTATGGGCGCAACCCCAGTTGAAGCAGAAAAAACTAAAATAAAAGACAAACATATTCGTGCGGCATTCGCATCTTTTCACAAATCACAACAGTTTAGAATTAGGAGTGTAATGTTCAGTTATTAAAATGGTCACTGATAGTTATATATCTTTTACTTCGTTATTCTGTATTTTCTTACTAATTCAAATCGTATATTTTGCTTCCCTTTGAAGAAATATTACTTGTTCTACAGACTCGCCTTGCCCATTTCACTTGTCACAAACGCCAAAATTAAGAAACGTTTTATTCTTATAGTCAGACTTAAATTCTTGGAAAATGTAATCAAACCAGACATATTCAACACAATATTATTACTGACAAAATAATATAAATTCTTTGAATATTTTCATGCACAGAATGCAGAAAGTACTCCAGGCCAAAGATGACCAACTCATCACACGGCTCAACGACTCCATAGAGAAAAATCTGGAGGAACAGAGGATCAAATGCGAAGAAAAAGAAATTGCATCAAAAGAAGAAAGCAAAATGGTATTGAAACATATGTCTTATTTTCAGAGGTGACGATTGTAATGAGAATATGGTGCATGGTTAAGAATGTGAATGTGAATCTATCTTGAATATATTATTGTGAGAATTCTTATGGGTGAGATCATTTTAATGATGGTCTCGTCGTGTATAAAATTGGGCATTGTTTGACACGAAATTGTGATTGAAATGGTAATTTCTTTAATTCATATTTCAAATAGCGAAGCCTCGTCAATAAGAGAGAGAGAGAGAGAGAGAGAGAGAGAGAGAGAGAGAGGGGGGGAGAGAGGGGGGGGAGGGGGATCAGAGTTGTTTGAACTATATATCAACTAACATAAGAAAATTGTTAAAAGAATATTATAATTGAATTATTCTGATTCATGAAGCTCTTACTCTAGATCATGAGGAAGATTTTGTTAATGATTCTAAAGGTATTACATAAATCCTATATATGATGCTTTCTTTACGTCTCCGATGTTTAAAATCAACGCAGGCTTCTGAGGAGAACGAGAAGTTGAAACATGAGTTGGAAAGCTGTCGGACCGAGCTAGGAAGTCTAAAGGAAGAGCTGGCAAACAATCATCAGTCTGCAGATGCTCAGATTGAAAGTCTTACATCGCTGCTGAACAGCTATAAACAGCACATTGAGTAAGCATTAGATTAGATGGATGGAAATTAGCTAAATGGGGTTGTGTAAAGAGGTTGTAATCCATAACAAATTTTCTTCAAATAGATTACAAAATGCATGGAATGGATATTAAGATTTTATCACGGCTTGCCCTTTAAAAAAGTTGCGCTTGTTGCTTTTAAAGCCCAGCGCACATTACATGACTTTCAGTTTTACGACCTTCCAACCAATTTTTGAAAACACTGGAAAATGCTATAATATGTCGTCTCATGGAGAGGTACCGGATATCCAAATCTTGATGAAGTATCAAGTATCAAGTACCTTCCCGTGAAACGACGTATTGTAGCATGTTTTGTTGTTTGCACGATTAAATGCGATTAAACACGACTCTTTGTGAAGGTGCAGATACGTGTTAATTGTACAAAGAATCGTGTTGAATCGTGTCCACTCGGGGGATTTTATGTGACTTGAGACAATTAGCCCATTTACGTCATGTTTTGGAATGTGCGAATATTCCGATCAAGCTACCGGTATCACCAAAGCTGTTCCGATTTCAATAGCAATTTGAGGAGCCTTCAAATTATATTCCAATAATATTACGGACATTCTTTTCGTTCCGTTTCTTGGTAAAGGTCCCAACAGCATCTTCGACAAGACTCGGATCAGATGGTGGGGCATTACATCACAGAGAACACTCAGCTTAAAGCACGTTTAGACCAATCAATGTTAGAACACGAAAACATGGTAAGATTCATCTAGTTGTAGCGGAATATAGCAGTGATTTCGATACGTGTCTGCCTATTTTTGCATGAAAGTGCGTTGACAGTCGTTACTTTCTGTATATTCGGTAGGAAAAAATAGTTCAAAGATGTCAAAACCCTTTTCTGTAAAACATTCTAGAACTCTTTTTATTGAAATTAGGGAACACACGAAGCTATTGTTACGGACACTCACAGTATTTTTTTTGTTAAAACGTATACGGTTGACGTAATAATATTGTATTCAAGGAGCACTGACATATTCCAAGAGGTATGACATTTGGACTCGGTGCGATTTAATTAATGCATAAATAGTTATTGTATCACAAAATTATATAAATACATATATTCTTCACAACTTATATATATTGCATTTCTTTTTTTCTTTTATTCCAGGCGAAAGAACTAGCCGCCGAGAAGGAACTGAAGAGCTATACCATGTCGGAGAAGGAGAAAATGGAGAGAGAATTCGGAGATTTGAAAGTAAAGTTAGAAAGCATCAAGAGTGAAAATAGGAAAGAAAAGGATCAACACCAAATAATTGTTGATGATCTATCCGACAAGGTAAAACATATTCTATTCCATTGAATCTTATTTATCTCATTGAAATTAAGTTAGTATGTATATTTTAGATCTTTTAGATGTTTAATTCTTTGTCGAATTTTTTCATTTCGTGAATTATCTATTGATAACACCACTATGCATGATACACCACGATATTTATGAAAATTACGTTGAACCATGGGTATTAAGGATGCATCCTAGTTACCACAATGATTTATGTTCTAATTACCCTAAAATGTGATTACAATGGAAAATTTCTATACTGCACAACATTGATTTATTTTTGTTGTTGAAGAAAAAATAAATGTTATTTTGAATTGAAAAAAAAAAACACATGGCGGTAATGATTTTTTCACCATGTAATCATATCAAAATCGCAAGATTTCATGTCAGAATGTCTTAGTTTTCCTCGCATATATTGGTTTCTTTATAATGTTATGCTACACTTTTTTTGTTTGGGTACGTAAACAGCTGGAACAAAAATGCAACGAATTATAGACGACGTCACACAACTTGGAACAGCTGATGGTGCAAGTCGGTCATGCATCGGAACATACTCAAGAACTAAGCCGCCGTCTCGGGGAGAGAGAAGATGAGATACACGAATTAAACGCGAAGATCCTGCAGCTGGACGAAGAGCGAAACCGACTCGAAGCGGGAAGGAATGTGCTGGAGAGCCAGCGAGATGTTGCCTTGCATAAGGTTTGTTATGACATAGCAGTCATGAAAAGCGATTACCATAATAGAATATTATAAATGATACTTTTCGCAACCCTCTTTTTCGACACAACCATGTTTCAACACCCTTAAATGCATACATCTTTATGACTCGACACCCGACGACCATATTTTTGTCACCATTTTGACGTGTCACCCTCTTCTTTATCACCTGTATTCTTTGTTACCCCTGTGTTTTGCTAGCTTTGGGATTCGTCACCCCTAAGTTTCATAACCAATACGGATTGTCAGGTCGCCCTAATATTTTGTAATCCATGTGTGTCAGCAGAACTATATTTCGTCACCCCTATACACTCAGACATATTCAGGTTTTGGCATTCTGGTGTTTTAACAGGACTATTTAAAGTAACCTATATGATTCGAAATCCCTATGCTGCGTCATCCAAATGTTTCTATGTTTTTACTCCCGATTTTTTTACATCCATGTTTCCCTTCACCCTTCATGCATCGCCAATTTTGATTTCCCTTTGTTTCGTCACCCCGGATTCGACACTCAAATTTACTCAACAAATATTTGTATTCCGCGACAAGTTTCTAGATGACTTATTACAATGTATCTTGAATTTAAACCGTATTTTGGTGTCATCATAGTTGTTGCAATTCCGGTTTCATACAGTTGACATTACATGTCTTGGTAATACGTGAATACCCACAATTTCCGCTGCGTAACATCATATGTTGACGTATGAAAACTGAGCAGCACAAACCAGAATACAAATTTGATAATCATTTATTATTTATTTTGATGGTAGATTGAGGATCTCGAGTTTGCAAGAACCGAATCCAAAGATGTCATCGTCCACAGCGAAACTAAAGCTGAAGAACTGATGAAAGAAAACACCGACCTCAAACTTCGTCTCGCCTGTGAAATGAACAACTACGAACATCTCAAGGTATTTAAAGATTTGCCAATCCCTGTCTCTTTGCCCCTCTCCTCCTCTCTCAAACATTCTTTTTAACCTTCTGCCCCTACTTTATATTAAAAAATATTATAACTAAGCATTTGTTGTTTTTAATGATGTGTTTTGGGTAGAATTTAAAAACATTCGGGGGCACTACACATAACGGCACAAGCTGTATATTCGATTTATGACTTATGACTCGTCTCTCCCACTCCTTCCTTCAGTCACTCTCTATCTCTCTCTTTCACTCTCTCTTCCCCCTCTCTAAATGCCTAATATATCTTTATTTTTTATCTTTCCACCAATCTATGTTCCTATCCATCTACCTATCGTTTAGCTAACTGTTGATGCCCTTCACACGTTATGTCATTAACTTCTCCTACATATATCTCTCCGTTACGCTCCTTGCCCACTCTCCCTCAATAAGTGTCACAATATATTCTTACTACTTGTAGGCCGACTCACATCTTTGGGTTTTTTAGCCTGCGTCGACCTAGCGTATTTGGCGCACAAAGACGCAGGTCATACGGTGGACTGACGCTCGCCGTATGCTCCTTGAGCGCAAGCCGAACGCCAGTCCACCGTCTGATACGCGTATGATGTGCGTCCAGGGAGCATTTTTCAATTTCCAAAATCGCTTGATCGACGCAGGCTAAAAACGCAAAGGTGTGAGTCGGCCTTAAGATATTAGATGTGAATCTAGATGAAAAGGTTTTGTTTTGATATATCGTCGCCATTGTAGACGTTGCATCTGAATTTGGAGGAGAAGAGTCGGAGCTACATTGAACAGCTTCATCAGTTACAGACAGAGATGGTGAATCTTAAAGGGCAATGGGCGATCAGGAGCAATGATCTGGAAAAGATGAAGATGGTCAAAGATCAACTCGAGAATGGTAAGATGCCGGAAGGTGTAGCCTTTTTTTTCATATTGAAAGTAATATCAGGTTTCCTATAAGTGATATTTTATTTTCCTTTATTTTCGGGTTTTAAATTTTGCGTCGATGAAGATTTTTCAATAGCATCTGCTGTATATTAATGAATAGATCGACCTTTGTACGAAGATTCCGAATAAATGTATTACTTAAAGAACATCGGTAAAATGGTATAAAAAAGGAATCGTTCCGTAAATCAATCAGTCTGATTCTTACAGAAAACAAAATACGAATGTGTCTGCATTGCTATGAGCATGTTGCTTGACGTGTAATTAAATGCTTGTCCAAATCTGATAACCTCCAATTTTAACAATGGAAAATTCCCTGAAAGATTTGAAGTTACAGCAAACTCAAGATAATGACCTAAAGTCCCGGATCGTTGAACTCGAGCAACTGCAGGACGATGATCGCAAGACATTCGTAAAGCTGACAACCGAGCGAGACACGATATCGAAGGAAATGTATACTTCGCAAGAACAGTGTCGTAAAGGAGAAGAAAAGATCGCCAAGTTGGAGAAGATGCTGAAGCTCCGAAGAAAAAGGATTGCTAAACTGCAGCACGAGATAACGTAAGTCGTAGAATCAATTACTGTTTTCGGTAAGATCCCTTAGCGTAATTTTGGAAAGAGAACCATGAATAGGTACGTATATATAAATTTAAAATATATATTTTCAACAATCGACAAGGGCTTTGTCACTTCTTTGCGTTTCTGTACCTGTTACTGTCATCTATTTTACACAATTCAGCCGCGAAGCTGCAGCGTACAATTTTAATAAAACCTTTTCAAATTTTTAATTTAAGATTTCAAGTTTCATAGTCAATGGCTGCCCAGTGTTTATGGAATTTGAAAGGCACTCCGTAAACGCATACATACGGAAAGAAGACGCTTGGCTGAGAGGAGTTATTTTGATGCGATGTACGCATAAATTGGTGCCAGCTAAGCATCTTTCCTCAGCATTTCTTCTTTCACGAAGCCATTTTCAAATGTCACTGAATGTTGCGAAGACGTCGACTATCATTAATAGAGCTTTATTAATGACCTGCGAATCAGCGAGTTGTAACATTCAAACTTATCCCGTATTCGGAACTGTCCACAGTACTTAAACAATGCAGAAAATAATACAGTTGTTCTAAACTTTTGTGTGTTTCTTTTGTGCGTTGTATTGTTTACAAATTGTAATCTAAACCACTTATCGAATCATATACAAGTTGACAAATCGTAAACGTTATTGTAACCGTTTAGAAATGATCAACCATCGATGTGTTGGTACCATGTTGATATAGGGCTGGTCGTGTTGCCAATAGAAGTAGTACAACCGATCACGGCACATCAGAGAGGAATAATCAGGAGAATCGAACTCAGGACGATGCTGCTGCCGACAACGAAGCGCAACAACAACTACGACAACAACAGAAGGATGAGGAGCAACGTCAACAAAAACAACACCAGATAGAAGAACAGCGACGACAGCAACAACAAGAACAACAGCACCTTCTCCGAGAGTTGCAGAGGAATCGGGCCGAGAGTATTTCACACGATATTACTCAGGTAAGCTATGCTTGAAGTTTACGGACGCAACCAATTATACTATTTATTTTGATTGCTTGCTGGAGTCATTTCATTTATCATGGTCAGGGAAGTCTGTTCGGATAATTGCCCCATCCCATGTTATATGACTAGACTGCTTCTTAGAAAATCTCTATGTTCGATTACATATTAAGTTATTCGTCTATTCGTCCACTTAATGGAGACGTATGTTTCTAGTTGATAGAGTTATAAAATTACTTTCTTATACTTTATATTATACAAACAAACAAACAAACAAACAAACAAACGGCTGCTCGATGCCAGTGAAGGCAAAGTCAAGCCATAAATAAAAATGTGCTAAACTCCGTCGGACAACTCTCCGGACTAAAAAGAAAGAGGTCACTCTCTTAATGACTGGCGTAAATCATCGACTGATGGAAAACGCCAATACTCAACATATCATCATCATCATCATCATTTCATGATTAACAAGATCACACTGTTTTGCGTGCATGATAGCATTATTTCAAGTCAGTTTTGACTTCAATAGCAACCAAATGGGCATTGAATAATGGCTTTCCAGAAAAAAAAAATGATCTTTACATTTTCAATTCGTGATGATTTCAATGTATCTTGCTACACAATCTCACTAGCTTCGCGAATGCCTGAACGACAGTCGTTCAAAGCTCAACCAACTCAACGAAAATCAGGACGCCCTCAACGAGGAGAATGAGTATCTAAGACATCAGCTGGAGACGACAAACACAGCTCTGGAAGACGAGAAGACGCAACACCAGGAGGCTGTAGGGAAGACTAGGAAAGTCATAACTGATCTGAAGCACAAACGGCTAGAATTGGTAAGTGGGAATGTAAAGATGACATCTTTGACATCTCTGAATAAAAATCTAAGAAAGTCAGTAGGAATGAGTGGTTAAGACATTAGCTGGAGACGGCAAACACAGCTCTGGAAGACGAGAAGACGCAACACCAGGATGTCATAGGGAAGACTAGGAAAGTCATTACTGATCTGAAGCACAAACGACTCGAATTGGTAAGTGGGAATGTAAAGATGAAACTTCTGACATATCAGAATAAGAATCACACAAACTCAATAGGAATGACACTCATAAACATCAGCTGGAGACGACAAAGACAGCTCTAGAAGACTAGAAGACTCACCACCAGGACGCCATCGGGAATAAGGAAAGTCATCACTTAGTTGGAGCACGAACGCTTTGAAATGGTAGAAAGGAAAACAAAAGGTAGGTGAGTGATGGAATGATTTCTAGGTGCTGAACAAGAATCAAATGCTCTTTTTGAGGAAAACACATGATTCCGGCATGAGGTAACTCCAGACGACTAGGACACCTTGATAAGACTAGAAGACACTCTATCATTACGCCACCGGGTAGATCCGGAAAGTCATTACAAATTCGAGGCACAAACGGCTTGAATGTATAAGTGGGAATGGAAAGGGGATTGTACACTTAAAGTTGCATCTTCGACATCTTTGAATGAGAATCAAAATAAGATCAGTAAGAATGAGTTACTCAGAAATCAGCTGCAGAAGACAAGAATAACGTTTGTGTTAAGAGTACGCATAGAATTTGAATGTTAGTATTATTAGACCCGCCTTTTCATCGATAGGAATCCCAGTCTTAAGACCACAGATCAAATACTCTAATGCCTTCAGAATGAAGGTTTCGGGGTTTTGAGTGCCAGTGACACCTGGTTCGGCTTTTACTTCCATTTTAATCAGATATTTGTCAAAGTATAAGCATACACTTCTGCTACATACATTAACTTATATTTATACTTACAATCCAGCAAAAGGCAAAACGGGAGCTGAAATCTCGATCACGTGTTCACGAAGAGACGATGTCGACACTACATCAAACAGAAACTTCTCGAAACGACCTCAATCGGGAGAACGCTCAGCTGGTGGTCACGTGTCGAGAGAAAGATGCGCAGATCACCTTGCTACATGAGATCATTAAGTCACATCAGGATAAGGTATTAGATATATTTTTTTGAAGACGCGTAATACATTTTTCATTACTTGACAAAGGCCTATGGCCGAAATATCACATTACCGGTACACAAAGAACCAGTTTATTTTCAAGAAGGAAAACGATTTAGAGTGTTTTACAGTCGTTTGTCAATAGTAGAAAGGTTACTGACGCCAGGGACCCAACGTTATATTCACGATCTGAGAATTTCCCCTTTAGGCCATCAGGAATTACGGTACCCCTTCATTTGGAAGAGAATCCACTTTTTTTTTTGCTTTTCAGGCCATCGGCCACCACTCCTTTTTACAAATATTGGATATGCCCTTGTTAGAAATGTTATTATGATTATTATAATTATTATTATTGTTATTATTATTATTATTATTATTATTATTATTATTATTATTATTATTATTATTATTATGATTATTATTATTTATTCAGAACATTCATAACAAAACAATTATAATGATTAGCAATTATAGTTATTAGCAATCCAGAGGTCGTGGGTTCGAGTCCCACCCGGTACAGCCTATGATTTTTTTTTTCATAGCCTCCGGGTAGCTTAACACAGCAGTATTGCGTGTGCACCCCTTTGTGGGCCGTTGGCGACAATCTTGAATAAATTCTATCTATCAAAAACAATTATAGTTGTGACTTGCTACTACGTTTAATATAATTCTTAAACACATTGATCGTATCAACAGAATTATTTTGTGTTGGGTAGATAGCAATTGAAATAACTCTTGCCCTATCCTGACATTTTTGTATTTTATCAACAGTCAAGTGAGCAGGATGCGTGCCCAGTGAATGAACCTGTCTCCAAAGATTGTGAGCATGATGTTATTATAAGAGAATTGGAGAGAAAGATGTAAGTAGAGGCGTCGTGGTGTATGGGTTTAGACTTTTGCCTTTCAACTAGAGGGTCGCAGGTTCGAAACCCACCCATGACAATAGTTTTCTTCAGCAAGAAATTCATCTACATTGTGCTGCACTCGACCCAGGTGCGATGAATGGGTACCTGGCAGGAACTTTTTCCTTGAAATGCAGCCTGCTACCTACAGCTGCACTGCTAAAGCCAGGGTAAATATGCCACATTGTAGAGCGCTTATAGGGACGACTGATAAAGTTAATTTTAGGCGCTATAATTATAGTTATTATTATTATTATTAGAAAGTAGGTTATAAGTTGAGAGTTGACTAAGTACCTTATTGATTATAAAAGTATATATAAAAACTCGCCTTTTATTTCTTAAACGATCTTGAACCAAAAATTAAGATTTTTGTGTATGATGACTAAGATTACTAGATTCAAGTTTTTTGTATATTCTATCTTTCATAACTTTTCAGAGAGGCAGCTGAGGAGGTCATCCATTCGATGAAAGCTTTGAATTGCAGATTGAACATCGATATGCAAGTCAAAAGGTAAGTTAGAGTGAGGTTTTAAATAACATTTCATTTCATGTAGGTTATCGTTTAAACTCTATACATTATTAGATATTCATATATTCAAAGCAGATAAAAAAAAACCCGGGAGCTGGGCCCCACAACATAAAATTTTGCGATTAATTGCTCATCTGATAGAAAGTCTATGGCAAATTATGTACTAAAGTTTGCAATTGATCGCAAAATCAAATTGCAATTACATGTAATCGAAAACTTTTATGTTCCGGGGCCCAGGTCTTATAGATGGATTCGATTGCAATATTCAAACCTTCAAAAATGCTTTCTAGTTTTTATTCTAGTGTAGATAGTAACGCGTAGTATTCACTTTATGTTAGTAACTTTTTTTCGAAATCAAGGATAAAGATATGGTGGATATATTGTACGATTGGCCTACACAATATTATGTACCACAAAAGTTTATGTACACAATTATATAATGTAATAAATCTTTTAGTCGCTATATCTTTTACCTGTACACAGACCTCTATATGTATATTTTTATGACGATGTTTATTCAAATTCATCTTCATGAAACATAGTTTCCATTCATTCTTTTCCGAAAAGACTACAGATACTTACTACTCCGCTTACAATAGCTGAAATAACACAGCTAACGTGCGATATTGAACATCATTGCAGTACATTTATACGCCTCATTTGCTTACTTTTAGAATTGAGATTGGCTTGGAGAACCGAAATAATTTTTGCCTTTACACACCAAGTTTCTAGTTTGTTAATAAAGTCAGCGCGAATTATAATCTAATCATATCAATCAATTTCTATATCCTTAATTTTCCCCATCAGCGACTCTTTAGCTAACCAGAAAGCCGAATGCTCTCGACTCAATGCTAGCGCTTGCGATCTTCAACAGGACAACTGGGACTTGAAACAAAAGCTTGGTGAGGTAAAACATAAACTTCAGACAGAGAGACAAGTCAGAAAACTTTTAGAAAAAAGGTGAGGAGTTTTTTTTAAATGAATTTGCATTTAGAAAGAAGCGAACGAGTTTAAGGGTGATTTTATGATATCAAGCGTAATCTACTAACGATAAAACTATAGAGCTATACATATTTTTGAAAACAATACGTATAACCCCCATTTTACTGATCTTTTCGGTACTGATTTACATAATAATGTGACAATACGACAATTCAATACATGACGTCAAGGAGCCATTGATTCGTGACACACGTAATCTTTTTTTTTTTTTTTTAAATAAGTCTGACTGGGTCAATGCAGACCGACATTTTGTCGCTTTTTTTGCGTTTTACAGAATTCTGTTTATTGATGAATTGATTAGAACAAAATAACCGGTGTAACATCTAAAAACGCATTATAATTTCCATGATATAAAGGGTACCAATAATGACCATTATTTACTTAAAGCAGAGAGCCGATTGTAGTTTTTAAGATACATGTAACTTTCTGAAATAGAATTCGTCCTGAAAACGAAGTATTTTAATATATATGCTATCCCGTCACTATAATTTTTATTATGTTTATAGTGTCCATATAACATGTTACCCGATGCATTATACACAGATACGACGACGAGCTTAGCGATATCAAAATGAAATCTAGCTTTCTGGAGGACCGTGAGAAAGACAGAGACACTCAACAAAGGTATATTTTTCAATTGTCTCAATTTCTATCCTTTTCAATGCATGCCATTTATTTATTTATTTATTTATTTATTTATTTATTTATTTATTTATTTATTTATTTATTTATTTATTCATTTATTGATCAATATTTTAGCAGGATGCCCTCACAACAAGATGTTGGTTTTCTTTTAACAGAGAGAATTCAAATTTTGAGGTGTTTATCATTCAATATTAACGCCATGGGCATTTGTTCTTAGTCTGTATGATGCGCGCGTATTGTTTTGGACATTCCGAACCACATCATTGAATAATGCTTGAAACGTTGGGAGCAATAGTTACATCGTTTGTAATTTAATAAATCATTCACGAATTCAATGAAACTAAATTGGGTTTCTATTTGTTTAGATTTTCATCCTATTCCAATATTGCATTTTAAACCGAAACATGTATTATTGGTCAAATCAAATCAAAGGGAATAAGAAGCGATGCTTGTCATTTCACAATCCTTTTCCTTTTCTCGCAGCAAGGAGATTGAAAGAAAGTTGAGAAAGTTGGAGCAACTTCTTCAGAAACAAGAACCCCATCCTGTAAACATATCAGACGACCAGAGACAGGTACCAAATATTGATATCCTCCTCCACCTCCACCACCTCCATCACCATCATCATCATCATCACCATAAAAAACATCAACACCATTATCATCAGAATCATCATCCTCATCATCATCATCATCATCACCATCATCATTATCATCATCATCATCATCATCGTCATCACCACGTCCACCACCACCCTAATGATCATCATTAGAAAAAACCCAAAACACCAACATTATCATCATCATCATTCAAAACAACGACATCATCATTATCACCACCACCATCATCATCATCACCACCATCACCATCATCATCATCATCATCATCATCACCACCATCACCACCATCACCATCATTATCATCATCATCATCATCGTCATCATCATCATCATCATCCTCATGACCATCACCACCATCATCATCATCACAACCATCACCACCATCACCATCATCATCATCATCATCTTCATCATCATCATCATCACCATTTTCATCATTGCCATCCTTATCGTCATCATCAACGTCGCAATGTTATTCATGTTCTTCTCCTTTCCTTCTTCTATTCATCATAACCTTCTTTTCCTTCTTTTTCTTCTTGATCTTATTCACACTTTCTTTTGCCTTCATCTCGTGGCATTGTCACACTGTTATGATATGAATTCGATGTTAACTATTTCCGGAAAACAAAGTGTCTCATGGACAATAGAACTGTACACCGTTCATTGAACTGTGCGGACACAACAATCACAAGCCGGTCCTAATTTGAATAACATGGCAAAGGAGCATTGAATTGGCATTCCACTCAATTTTGCGGAAATAATTTTTATCATGTTGATGATAATTCTCGGCGGTCATAGGCCATTCCAAATTGACTGAATTGAAAATGTTGGGCGAATTCAAATGAATTTCAGTCAATTCAAGATTCAAGATTCGTTTTATTTCATTTTTTCAAAAAAACAAGCAAACAAAAATACAGAATTAATAGATGCGACAAAATAACAACATAATTGTAGACTTATATAAGTACGGAAACGATATTAAAAGATAATAAGTAAACCAAAGTCAGAAATCATAGATGCATCAGATAACAACATAATTGTGATCTTAGTACGGATATGTTATTCAAAGATTATAAGTAAATAAAAAGAAATGAAATTGGAACCAGCTTGAAGCAGTGCTTGTTAAACGCTGGTCCCTAGAAAGAAATATTTAACTGAACATATTCGTAAACAATAAATATACCTTGATAAAAAAAAGAAGAAAAAAGAGAGGGGGAAGTAGGAAGGGACAATAATCATATGGTTAAACGGGAGTTTACCACTATAGCTTCGCCATACTCCTTTTATATGGGGTTGACGATGCTCATATATATTTAGAACCATATTATACTTCTGTGGATTAATTGTTATTTTTTTTTACATTTAAGAAGCCTTAGCACATATATTTCCATCTTTTAAATAGATCAATGGCTTGAAAGGTGAGCTTGAGAGGCTCGAAACCCTCCGTGATCATGACCGGCAAACCTTGGATGAAATGAGCGTTGAACTAGGAGCCATCAAGACTTTAATGACATCTGAAATACAACGAGCAACCATTCGAAATGATAATAATCAGTAGGTTTTTCGTTTTCATTTGTTTTTTCAATTCATGGCCCCGTATCATCAATCGTAAGTCTATGGGAAATCATGTACTTAAGATTTGCAATCGTTCGCAATCTATTTTATGTTACACCCCCCTTGTTATATTTTGGGCCAATAAGGTAAATATAGGACTACCTTCAAACCTCGAGCAAAATTTGAATCACCAAGTAATAATTTGATAAATAGGTCACCGAAAAGGAACTGATTGAAATAGAATGAGATCTGTTGAATCGTCTTGAAATATAATTCATCATGTTTACAATATTTTGTAAAGCTAATTTCAATAACCCTTTGTATTATCGCAGTTCAAATAAAAACCAGCTTGCATGTTAATGCCATTGCGATGTTCGTATTTAAATACATGACGTAAATGGTTATCAAATAATTAATTTTGTTTAACGTTATGTTTTTTTTTTAATTGCAGGGATTGCCAAAAGGAATCGTCTCATGTTTCGCGCGTAAAACAAGCTCTCAGGAAGGCTGAACTGAGTACTATCAGGATGACGTCATTTTCAAGCACCCAACCAGAAGCAAGTTTAGTCGGACTTGAAAGTGATTTGCCAGACAATGTAACGCCGCACAGTTGATCAAAATCTTTGATACTTGCTGACAATCTTTTGGATATCGCAGAACAAAAGTCAGATTCGTATTGTAAAACAAGCTTTCAGGAAGGCTGAACTGAATACTATCAGGATGACGTCATTTTCAAGCACCCAACCAGAAGCAAGTTTAGTCGGACTTGAAAGTGATTTGCCAGACAATGTAACGCCGCACAGTTGATCAAAATCTTTGATACTTGCTGACAATCTTTTGGATATCGCAGAACAAAAGTCAGATTCGTATTGTAAAACAAGCTTTCAGGAAGGCTGAACTGAATACTATCAGGATGACGTCATTTTCAAGCACCCAACCAGAAGCAAGTTTAGTCGGACTTGAAAGTGATTTGCCAGACAATGTAACGCCGCACAGTTGATCAAAATCTTTGATACTTGCTGACAATCTTTT
>BQKZ01000629.1:117114-140666 GCA_036244855.1 Temnopleurus reevesii
CCCCCCCCCCCCCCCCGCAACTTTCAAAACGTTCCGCGGCTCATACGATGATATACTACACACTTACTCTTACGACGAGACAGCACCAGAAAGGATCATAGTCATTCGAATTGTGATAACCCAAAAGGTTTCATAGTTTTTTTTTGAAGCGACAAGCTCTCATTCACTACCATAGTAACAATCATTTTTATCCAATCAAACCAAGTACTAAATTGTCGTTGCGACAAGCATGAATAATCCTCTGGATCAATCTCCGTCAAGACCAACAATTAAGACTCGATCCATGCTGTAGTTGTTGCGTAGCGATACATCTTTAAATTCCGATTAAGGGTTAAAGCCTGGAAATAAAATTTAGCTGATACAGCTGGTGCAATATTCAGCACTATAAACTTTTGATAAAAACAGGGATAACTGGAATTGTATCAGTTCATTGACCCTGCATATCCAAAGCCAAATTATTTGACAACTTCTCCTGACAAGAGGGGCTCTGTATTACAAATAATCAAGACCGTTTTACATTTTTCAGATATCGATGCTAGCGAGTGCATTCACACGATTAAGGACGAGGCAATTTTTCATCTTATTCATTTGGAATCAAATCATCGGTCTTCAAATTGACAATAAGACTCCTCGCTAACTTGTCAAAGAAATACTCTTGTCCTCTCGGATCCTCGGGCCAATGAAGATAAGGCCTTCCATCGCTGAGATACAGCCTCGCCAGGAAAGGTATCTCATTATCTGGAATGTCTTCTACGAAGATCACCAAGACGAATTCTGTCCTGGTATCACTTACATGGTCCATGGCGATCCGGAGCTTGAGCATAAACCAGCGATCCCTCACGCAAGCTTTGCTGAGCACGATGACAGTCTTGTAACTATGGGTCACCACGTAGTCCACAGAATCTAAATAGTGCATTCCCAACACGAGGTCTCCATCCCCCAAAACGTTCCTTTGGAACTGTGGAAGGTGTTCTTGAAGAGCAGGACGAAGATGTTCCTGAACCCACTCTTCGTCGTCATCGTAGAAGATGATGTTGACGTCGAATTGGTAATCGTTGTGATTTCGTGCGTCTTGGACCTCATTATACCCAACTACTGCCAACTTTAAGAGAAACAGTTTGTGCTTTAGTAGCCATCGGTTGTGATACATGACTACGAGCATGGCAACCAAAAACAATGCAGAAAGCAGAATTATACTAAGGAGGACTCTGTTAGGCTCACATAATCCAACGGGTTCAAAATCTATCAGAAGTTTTTCGCGAAATGGAGCAAATGATGAGTACGAACAGATCGTATCTTCTTTATTTTCCAATACTCGGTCTTCTTTTCCCCTCAGCCACTTGTTAAACCATTTCAGATCACAAGTACACGCAATAGGGTTTTCAGACAAGTCAAGTGATAATAAACTAGATTCCATTGGTTTGAAAGTACCATGGTCGAGGTAAGACAGCTTGTTTTGGGCGAAGGACAGCTTTTCAAGTATTGCATTTTTTGAAAACACTGAGTTATTGAGGTAATTTAGTAAATTACTAGAGACATCAAGGACTGTTAGTTGGGTCAAAACTTGCAGCACATTTGGATCCAGATGCTTAATCAGATTCCCTGCAATATTCAACAACTTTAAAGATATCAGACCATGGAAAACGCGAGGAGGAAAGTATACAATCTGACATCTGGCGAGATGAAGCTCTTCTAGTAAAAAAAGTTTCCTAAAGACACCGGGTGGCAAAGATCCTAAACCAGAGTTACGACTTAGATCCAAATATGTCAAATTATGAAACACATCGAAAGCAGATTCGTTCTTATCGTTCTCCCATATCCTGTATGGTAAAACATCTGACTTGGCCAACTCAAGATATTTAAGAGCTTGCGTATCTTCAAACATTTCTGTCAGTTGATGGGCGTATGGAAGCCAAATGTTTTCAAAACGTAGCTTTGTAACTCGCGGGATACTCATATATAAGTATTCGAGGTCGCTTTCTGATAGTACAAAAACCTCGAGATTCTCGAGACCTGTAGATACTGTAATATTAACGAAAACAAGTTGGTCATTTCTTAGCAGATTTAAAGTGGTTAAATTCTGCAATCCACGAAAAGTACTCGATGTAATCCTATCCAAACGATTGTTATATAAATATAACTTGTATATATCAATTGACCATAACTTGCCTTGTGGATTTAGATTTATGATGTCGTTGAACTGCAACTTCAATATTCTTAACTTGTGCATTCCATCAAAGAAGACGGGTTTTACTTCAATAATCTCGTTCCAACTGAGGTCGAGTTCGGTAACGCCTGTCAAATTGGAGAAAATATACGGGTAGAGGCTCAATTTGTTCCCACAAAAGTTCAGAACCGAAAGGGGGTAGTTGTACACAGAATCAAATGTATCCTTTGGTAATGCTGTCAACCCTGACTCAATTACATGAAGCTCTTTGATCATTGAACGCGAGATCCCGATGAGGAGGTTTTTCAATACATGTATTGAGAGTTGATCATTGCCGAGAAGCAGAGAATTGACCTTTAGTATTGCAATTACATCTGGATCTACATATGAAATAGGATTCCTTTGGAGATCAAGTGTATTGGTACAACACATGAAAGTAAAATTTCCAGGACTGATGAATTCAACTCGATTGAGTCTTAAGTCAACATGTTTTGCTTTGATAAACTGATTGGCGCAGTAAATAGCGAGGAGGTCATTTCCTCCGAGATCGACTGTATCCCAATTTGAACTCCAGCTAAAAGTATCATTCGGAATAGACTTCAGTTTCGAATTATACACGTTTAAATCAGCAAGCATTCCATTCCATCTGAACAACCCAACATCTGGTAGTACAAGATGGTAATTATCGCCAATGTCCAACCTCCTTAACTCCTTGAGGGGATAAAACGAAGCGGACTCGATCACTCGAATGTCATTGTCATTCAGGCTCAATACCGTAATTCGGGTATACCGTAGGAACGACGAGTTCAAAAGAGAAATTATTTTGTTGCCATTTAAAGAGACCCCCGCTAAATCTTCGGATAAGTCCTGTGGAACTGCATCAAGCCCTCTCGATTCGCAATCAGCTTCCTTATTCTCTATGTCTTCATCACACCTCCCTGCAAAGCGTTCTCCGTGGTGTCGGTCTTTCGAGAAAATGTTGGGATTACATGATACAATCCATTGTATCATGCCTCTATTGTAATGTATTCTTGCCCCAGTGCACTCAACTCCAACATACTCTTGTACTGCTTATTTATTAAAGTATATAGTTAGTCGCTGATGAACCTTCGGACGAAACAGTCTGTACGACAATACTTGTAACTTGTTCTGCATAAATATAATATACTTTGCTCCCTCCGTGGTTGAGCACTGTCAGCCATTTTGCAGAGCCATACTATATTGATATATATATATATGAGACCATTCTTTGAATTACTGTCATAATTCAGACAAAAAGAAAATGACGCGACTGGAAACGGAGGGGGTCTATTTAAACATACAAAGTGTTTCCAATTGAAAAGAAAACTTCTGAACCACTCCAGGGAGGTGTTTCACCAAATCGTTCTTAAAGTTACGCACGACTTTAATTTCGACTGGTATCAGTTCTTGCGCTGAATGCGCGTAATAGTGTAAACCATTCCGCGCAAGAAGGTATACCAGTCGAACGTAAAGTCCTGCGTAAAGTCTTTCTTATCTTGGTGAAACACCGCCCAGGGCCTTCCCACGAATGCCTATATCATATTTGAGACAGTTTGGAGAGTAAGATATCGTGGTTGATCGTGTCGAAGGCTTTGGAGAAGTTCATGAAAATACATACAGCGTAAGAGGATGAATCAATGTATTGAGCAAATTTTTCAACAATTGACAAGAGAACATGGATGGTACTCCGTTTTCCCCTAAAACCAAATTTAAAGCTTGAAAGGATGTCATATTTTTCAGGAATAATGTCATTCGGGTCCTAACTATTATTTTTTTTTAGAAGTTTGGAAAAGGTAGTTAACAAAGAAATTGGCCGATAATTACCCAGTTCAAGTTAATCACCTTTTTTTCTTAAATAGAGGTATACTTTTTTTGCTAACTTCTTTTGCTAACTATTTTGAGATACATGTAATGGATTTTTTTTTATTTAGCAAGGTTATTCCCTGCTGACTAAAATTAGCCATTATTAAGCGTTTCCAAAATTCTGCACTTAATTTTTTTTTAAAATTAATTACAAGAAAATTATTCTTGTAAACTGTATCAATGCTACTTCACTGCATAACTACCACTTCGTACTGATGAGTTGTTCCAATAATCTGAGTTGGATCATCATCTTCTTTTTCATCACCACAATTAAGGCTCGGGCACACCAAACACGGCACAGCATCACGGCACGGTATTTACGCGATTTCTCTCCTGTGATTGGCCAATTGTGACGCCTCCTTTGCGAGAAGGAGTGCGTTGACCAATAGCGACCAAGATAGCGCGTTAATACCACGCCGTTGTGCCGTGCCGTGTTTGGTTTGTCTGCACCTTTACGTATACCATGCAAGGCAATACCAAAAGCGACATGTACATGATGTATATATAATTCAGTGCTGTGTATAACAACAGTAAATGAATCGACTCGAAGTACGTCATGTTGTGATTTTAAGCATTGGCGCATTCATCTTAGAAATCAACGATTTGATTTAAAAAAAGAATGCGCACGCGTGCCACCGATCGGGTGCAAACGATCAGTTTATAATAATTGCACATATTCAAAATAATACCAAATCATCAATAACAACATTATTCTTATAACAAGATCAAATACTAATGAGGAAAAGAAAGGAAAAGTGATTCTTCTCAGTTGCTATAAAACTTTCTCCAAATATTAAAAGAAAAACGGAAAAATTTGACACCGGAAATTCAGTCTCACAACACATTTTACGACGTGTTTATGGTTTAATTTCTCATTTTTTATTATTCTTTTCAGAAAGATTTTTTGTTACTAGATACTAGAACATAAATTAAGAATCAAGCAAACAAAAAACCAGGTGGCGTTACTGGAGTAGCAAAAATCAAGCTTATCGTGCGGTTTCTTCTGTGTTTTCACGAATGAGAAAAAGGATTGTGTTGCACGAACGCACGCGAACGTAAGTTTACATTTTCACGACATACTGAAGCACTTCAATACCTGTTGTGTTTTCATAGAGCCAGTTTCTTACTCTTTTTCCTGTCTCTATTACAGACCTTTCTCTATTCTATCTTTTTGTAGCTTTCTTTCCTCGTGCTTTATAACACTTATTTGAATGATAATGAAACAATAGCCAAATAAAAAAAGAGTTACCAGGAGACAAATGTATCAAATTCAAAATATGTTTTATTCTTAATGATGAATAAGTCATATGAAACAATATAAAAAAATATGCAATATTGAGTACATAGATGAATTAGTAAATAATGGCCAACCTTAATTAGAAAACTTTAAAAACTAGATTAAAAGTAGTAAATTGTTATCCTTTTTGGTCCCAGCATTAAAGTGCTTTTGGACATGGTAATAAAATGGTAAATATCATCCTCTTTTGGACGCGGCATTAAAGTGGAAAATGTTATCCCTTTTGGACGCGGCATTTGAAGTACCGAATTTTATCCGCTTTTGGACATGGCAATAAAGCATTAAATATTATCCCTTTTTGGGCGCCGAATTAAAGTTACAAATTCTATATAATCATAGTCAAACAAACGCAAAAGGAAAGTATCTCGTGTGTCCTCACACAACATTATTTACAGTACGATGAGGTGTTATGATATGCATGCTCCTGAGCAACGACATAGCAACGAAGGTCCAGGCTTATTTGGTGTTTTTTTTGAAGGAAAGTATACTTTTTAATTTCAATCAAGTTATACCCCCTTCACACTAGTCTTATCTGATTAACAACCGGAGATGTGTTTCATAAAGCTATTCGTAGGTTTACCCACGATTTTACGAACAACTGGTTGTCCTTTCTCGCACCCAATGATAACCCCTGATGCTGAATCGCACTGATGAAAGGTGTACGCCTGAATAAAGCCAGAGTAATAATAATGCAAAGCGCCTTGAGCACTCAGCATTGAGGATACGTGCGATATATAAATTGCATCTATTATCATTACTATTATCAACAATCGTTCGTACAGTTGTGCGTAGATCTATGAACTGCTTTATGAAACACAACCCAGGTTAACACCGGACGTTTTATTAGCTCCATTGGAAAATGATCTAGCGCAATGAAATTTGACCATAAAAAAAATCGGAGTGCCATATATCAGATTAGGAACACCGTCTAAACACCGGGTAAATACCATATAAGTCTGAATAGGTAATAAATGTATTCATAAAATCTCTTCAACCAGCAAAGAAAAAAAAATCGTCATTTGATAAATTAAAGTTCCAGCCTTTTTGTGCTTCCAGAGCGATTTTTTTCTTCTTCAAATTCATGAAGGGTCCAGCCTACGCTTCCAGAGCGATTTAATTTATAATTAATGGTCCAGCCTGATTTTAAGCATTGCGATCAACGAAACCGAGAAAGCAAAATATTTGAGTTCACATGAAATCACATGAACAAATTTGGTTAACTATTTTTTTTTAAATTACATTTCAAATACAAATAGAATCTCATTTAAGCAACTTCAAACACAATCAAAATAAGTCATAACAGTTGTGATACATAAATTAAATGTTATAAATAAGCTCAATGCGTCATTAAAGTTAAACTGGTTAAAAATACATTCCTGTAGATATATAAGCAGTGTGATGTATAACCTATCCCTAAAATCCATATGTTTTGTTAATCCTCTAAACCAAGTACTCTAAAGTACGATACACACCACTATTCAAACAATATACGAGTACTTAGTATTGGATGTCGTTGAGCCAAATATTGTCGTTTTCAGACCATGTTAACACTTAAAATGAAATATGATAACTATTTCATACTCTTCAAATGAATCAATAGAGAGCTTTACTCCTGTGAGTCAGCTCAAATGCAAAAATATGATTTACAACTTCTCATGTAATTTGGCTCATAGCTAATACTCATGTTAATATTGAATAATTCGTCCGTGTTTTCACGAACTGACGGGAGCCAGAGGGTATTGTTACACCAAATGAGTTACAAATCCATTGAAACGTGTCCTTCTGTAGAATTAACACGTTGTTCGATAGAATGTCCGTTGAATTGGTACTATGTCGGGATTACTTTGTCTTCATGCAACAATGCCCTTTAGCTCCTGTCACTTTGTGAAAATACAGACGAATTGTGGTTACTGCCTGGATAGATTCTACATGAGTGTATTCATTATCATGACCACAATCAGATTCGTGAAAGACATCATGAATTTCAGCCTTCATTAAATTCAAGATTCAATAATTGATTTATTGATTTCACCTTTTCATCAACATGCATGTTAAAAAAAAAAAGAAAAATCGAAAACATATTAACAACATGAACAGTATAAACTATTATACAATATCAACAATATGAATATAATCAGACTATATAGAGAGAAAACAAAGAAATGTATTTATGAACCAGCAAAAAGCAATGCTTTTAATCAGCTGGTACCTAACAAAACAATGCATTATATGAAAATAAACATTCAAGTAATCCAGAAACAAATAAAGAAACGGAAGGAATGACGCTATAATCATGTTATACTCATAAATTAACAACAAGGATGCATGATTTGTATTTCATATTTTAAAAATGTGTCATATTTTGCATTTGGCCACTGTCCTGCAGTGTATTTTAAGTGATGTCCTACTGTCAAGATTATGTAGCTATAGTGATATCTTCAAGCAATTCTACCGTAAACGCAGCTCTGTAATATTTGAATTGTCCGGAGGACCTGAAAAGATTCTGATCAAAATGGGAGATGGTTAAATTTCAATTGTAGTGACAGCCGTCTTCTCAAACTTTGCTATCTTTCCTTCGTCCATAACCAATACCCGGTCACTGTCCTGCAGCGTGTTCAGACGATGGGCGATGTCTGCTTTGCTCCGAGATTAATCATCCAGAGCGCCAACAATGATCTTGCCAAGATGGGAGACGGCTACATTTCAATTGTTGTGACAGCAGTCTTCTCAAACTTGGCGACCTTTCCCTCGTCCATAACCAGTATGCGGTCACTGTCCTGCAGTGTGTTCAGACGATGGGCGATGGTGAGGATAGTGTTGTCTTTGAACTCTTCTTTAATGGCCTGCTGGAGGAGGTCATCCGTTGCCATGTCAACGCTGGCGGTCGCTTCATCGATGCACAGCACCTGTGGGATTTATTGAAAAAAAGGGTAAATTAATCGACTTGATAAGACCACAGTTCCTATAGATACGTAATCATTATCCTGAAATTGATAATGTAAATTAATTTTTTGAAAATATGATTTCTACGAAGATTAAAATAAAACTTGAATTTAAGTTTGAATTAGTAGGAATCTCGTCAGTTGTTTATTAGAGTTCGTAGACAAAATTCAAGCACAGATTTAGGTAGGCAAAGCTTACACAAAATGAAAACTCCTCCAACAAACGCATTGGTCTCGAGGCATTTTCCTTCTAATCTTCCCTCGTACTAGCGATTTATGAGTATGCTGCAAACATTAAACGATCTCCTGGACAGAACGTTCAACAAATATTAAAAAACTGAATGTTGCAGAGTCTTAAACGAATAGATTACTTTTGCATGGTTGTAACACTGATTAATCCGTAATTTGAAAAAGCCTGCGGAAAAGACTACATCAAACCAATTCATCAACACAATCAAAGTAGTGATAATTATCTTCACTACTTCGGATCGGATCATACGTACCTTTGCCTTTGTGAGCATGGCTCTAGCCAGACAGACCAGCTGTTTCTGGCCGGTGGAGAACTGCTTCCCTCCTTCTCCTGCAGAAGCCTCAAGACCTCCCATCCGTGAGACCACATCATCAATGTGGCACTTCTTAAGGACACACCAGAGTTCTGAGTCGCTGAACTGACCAACAGGATCAAGGTTCTTCTTCACGGAGCCACTGAAGAGGAACGGATCCTGGGGTATGATGGCCAACTTGGACCTAAACGAAGAAAGGACAGTTATACTCAGATTACAGTCATGAAGTTCATGAGGTCATATTAAAGAAAATTTAAATGTAACTTCATGAATAAAAAAATGATTCTGCAGCTGTATTCTGGTTCAAATGAGAATCAAAGATTAGTTATCGTTAGTGTATCCATGTCGAGCTCAGGTATGTTAGAAGTCATTGACCATACTAATACATCATAATATATGAATATAAAAATGGTGCTGCTTTTTTTCCTACTTGAGTACCAAAAGCACATCTCTTGCAGGGAATATTTCTCAACGTGTTTTGTTGTCGTCAAGAAGACAGAAATCGGTTTTACCTGACATCTTCCAGAGACAGATCAGCCAGGTCCACTCCGTCAATGGTGACAGATCCCTGTTGGATCTGGACCATTCTAAACAGGACCAGGAACAGTGTGGACTTGCCGGATCCAGTCCTTCCCACGATGCCGACCTTCTCTCCGGGTTTGGTCTCAAAGTTCACCCCGCTGAGGGCTTTGGGATGATCCTCGCGGTAGGAGAACTGGACGTTATGGAACTTGACCACGCCTTGTTGGGGCCAGGAGGGTGGTACCTGCATGGCAAATAAAGAATGAATTTCATACCAATGTAATATTTTTAACAAACGTTTTTGGATTTGAATGAGAGATTTAAATGCGAGTCTGAATCTTATAATACCCTCTCACTTACGGGAATAAAATAAAGTTTAGACCTAACTGTTGAAAACATATCATTATTTTAGCTGAACAGCGTCGATATTATTCATTCATCACACTTCTACAATTAACAACGGTAGAACAGCATCCCAGAAGGTTAAATAATGAATAGATAAACGATTAATACATAACGAGGATGATGATGATGATGATGATGATGATAATGAGGATGATGATAACAATAATATGATAATAAATATCATTATTATAATATAATAATAATATAATAATATTATTATGACCATGGTGATACTACTACTACTACTACTGGTACTACTACTACCACCACTATTATTATTATTATTATTATTATTATTATTATTATTATTATTATTATTATTATTATTGTTATTTCTACTACTACTACTACTACTACTACTACTACTACTACTACTACTGAATATATTTACAATACTTATGAACCGAAAATCCGAACAGACAACAAAATAGAATCGGTAAAAAGTGAACTACATTGAATATGCAAAGCATTAAGAAAAGTTTACATACCTTTATCCTTCCACTCTGTGGCTCATTAGGGATAGCCGTTGTATACTTATGTACTCGTTCCGTACTTATCATCTGTTTCTCAATCTCTGTAAGAGTGTTGATAACTTCGATCATTCGGTGGGTGTTTGCCAAGGCGTATGTGATAGCAAGTCCAACCAAACCTATGCCGAATTAAAATGTAAATACAGAAATAAAATGCGATATAATGTGGCTGTAGTAATATTGAAAAAAAAAAGGCATATCATATTTCTTAGGCGTTTCAGTATCAAATACAGTGAAACCTCTTTCTAACGAGATCCTTGGGACCATGAAAATTACCTTGTTATATCAGGTTCCTCATTATATCAGGGTAAAAAAACGAACTATAAAGAGCTGGGACCAATATAATCACCTTGTTATAACAGGCATCTCGCTATATCCGACCTCTTTATAGCGAGGTTCCACTGTACCAAATTTCCTTTGCTAATGCGTATGTAGTATGTTTTCAGGAAGATAGATAGTGTTTGATATGAATTTTTTTCTTAATCTATTTCTTTCTTTATTATTATTATTTTTTTTTTTTTGGGGGGGGGGGTACTGCCATTAAATAAAATAAAATATTTAGAAAATACTTTGAGAATATGATCATGAAAGAAATTGACTCCTCACTACTGCCCTTAACTTCTTAAGAGATAAATTGAAGTTGTATACACACACCCGCACCCACACATACAAACCCACAAAAGGAAGTGAAAAAAAGGAAGGTGGGGATGCTCACCTGGATCCGCTAGCCCGTATTGATGCTCTACGATGGCGATGAATGAAACTAAAGTAACCATGACAACGCCAATCATCTTGAGTCTGAGAAACATCCAGTGTGATACAGCATCAGAATGCAGCCATACGCGTAGATTCCGGTCCAATCTATTCCCAAATTCCTTCCGGAATCTGTAATAAAGACAAAGCCACCGGTTGTCGATCGTGTTTAATTGGACAATTCCATAATTTTAATTTAATAAACTTTCTTTTTGTACATCTTAAGCATCTCATCCAATCATTTCACTTCACAAACCACTTATGCCAGAACCACTTGAAAGTATTTAACCTAGCCTGTAACAATTCAAATCTAATAGATTCAAAGTCATTAACGGAACGTTTGCATATCTTTATAACTGTCGATTACGCATTGGATTATGTTTTAATTAGTAAACTGAGTCTAGGGTACATTTTAACGCTAGTATGTGTATCAGTTATGAGCATTGTATCTTCTAAACAATTAAAAGAAAAATTCAAAGAAAGCAAGAAAATAAACCAAAACCGTAGAACTGAATTCAAAAGATTTTGAAGTAGATTCCAATTTATGGAAAATGTTTGTCATGTCGTACTATCCTTTTGGCAAATAGTATTAAAGGCTATATTTGGAATAAAGTTAAATCATACAAATCATACCATCTTTGCATTATTAATTCATCAGACTTCTAACATACTGTACGGTAACTATACTACAAACCTTTTAGTGGCTCGCATTCCCTTTATGACCGTCAAGCCCAACAGGGTCTCCGAATAGTGACTGCACATTGCCGAGTTGGTAGAGCTACAGAGCCGTCTTAACACCCTGGAGGTCTTACGATAGTGATGCTAAAAATAGAAATTTGAAAAAATAAATATTGATAGTAATAATAATGATATTTTAATATAGTTCTTCCCATAAAATACAATGTTATTGATCTACTTAACGCCGAAGAGTGCCGCTCTCCGGCACACTTTGGCTTTTAGTATGACCGTTAGGTATAATGAATACCTTAAGACGGGTGAATAGGGGCGAAGCAAAAAATATTTCTTTCGCTTCGAGGAGGTTAACACTTTTTGGTTCTGCTCTTTGATACATGAAACGGAAATTTGAAAAAGTGAATGGAATTATGAGAAGTAAATACACAAAATATAATGTTGTTTATGCTGTTTCAGTACTCTCCCTGTTCGAACAACTCTATAGTTCATATTATAAACGATTTTTGATAGCGCTTTATCCTCATGGCATCACTTTACTTTCTATTGCTGCCAGACCGAAAGAGGGTGCAGCCAAAAAAATCATGGGGCGATGACCGAAGGCGAGGACCTGGTATTCTCGCGTTCTGTATGAATGTATAATCGCGCCATCTATCGGTCGCACTCGCTTGGGGTATACCACTGGGGTATAGAGAAATTCTAAAGTTAAGAAGAAAAAAAAAAGGTTCAGAATCTGAACTACCCGCTCTACCTTATGACTTTTTAGCTGCATAGAATAGCTCACAGCAGTAAGGGAAATATGAGACAAATCGCGCTCACTTAAAGACCACTGTGCAAAAGAGAAATTCTAAAAACCCTTCAGAATATGAACTATCCGATCTACGGTATGAATATCTACCTGCATGTAATAGCTCACAGCAGTTAGGGGAATGAGGCAAACGATGCACCATGGAATACTATATGTGGTGATGATGAGAGCCCCAGAGAAAGCCAGCAGCTCGTTCAGTAAATGGCGGATAGCAAATGTGATGTGCATCTCCACCGTACTCAAATCTGAGCCGAAGTAGTTGACGATACGACCAACAGGCGTTGCATCGAAGAAGGAGATCGGTGCCTAAAAGAATGGTAGGAATAATGATGACTTTGGGTTACAATATTGATAAGGATGATAAGGTATATAACGATAATATACGGTTTCATTTTCCGACAAAAAATTAAATATGCTTATTGTCTAAAGTATGTTGGGGGGAAAGAGTCGAAGTGATTACAAAAGGTGCCAACACAACAATTGCTTCTTCATTACTCATTTTGTTCTAACCAGGAATGGATTAATTCTATCCTTTCAGCCACATACTAATAAAACCAAACATTTTGTAATAGGTTGTAATAGGTTTCGCAAAAAAAACCTTCTGCGAATGATTTTTATTTTAAATGTTCTCTTTTGTTGAAAGTCAGGAAAGTTAAACTCTTGTGTACACGGTGGGTTACCTTCAAAATGCTATTCAGAAGACCATCGTGAATAGTGGTAGCGGCACGTAAGACTCCGTATGTGAAGAGAAATGTTTGAAGAAAGGTGATCATGGAACAGACTCCAATCACTCCTGCATACACTTTTAGGTAGAACAGCGATGGCGTCTGAGTGGAATCTTCAGCAATTTCCAGATCCGGAGACCTGCTTGGGAGAAAAGACAACGGGCTAATTGAGTCGATGAAAAATAAATTATCTAAGCGGCGATGTAAATAAAATAGAATTCATCGTATTATCGATTTTTTCTATCTAAGTTTTGATGCAATATGAAAAGTATTGCCATTTATCGTTTCAGACATAGGCGTACAGTATTTATTCACCTTATCAAAATAGATCGAAGTGGTTACATCATATCAAAATATAACGATAAAGATTGAAGAGATATAACCAATGAAATAAAGAACGCAATATGAACTATTTCCGAAAAATCAAGTCGAACGCCAGTTTGATGCTCTTTTGTAATGCTATTGAAATCGGAACCGGCTTGTGATCATTGTGTCCGCACAGTTGAATACACGTCGTATGGATCTATTGTCTGTGACCCACTTTATTTTACGGAAATTGCTTATATCGTGTTGAAGGAAGAGGAAAATAGTGAGGTGCATAAATTGAAAATTAAAATATCACGAGTTTAACAATACTCTTCAAAAGTCTGTCAAAATATGTAGAGGGATTTTTTTCGAACCTACCAATTACTCGGCGAAACCAGTTCCTGAGTAGATGCGTTCATGTAAGTAGTTACGGAGAGATGGTGAGGTAGCGCGACGATGGTCTGGGCGGTGTTCTCTTTGACTTGGTTCACCCAATGCGACAGCCACCAGTCACTGAGGTTTAGAGTCACTGAAATGAATTAACAAAAAAAATGTGAACTTAATGGATATAATTATCGATATAAAGACACAGAATAAATTATTATGGTATGAAATCGATATTTCACGATAGTATGGTTGGCTATTGAAATATACACCACCCCTCAAAACGTGTCAAACCATTTGCAAACGGCTGGTCCATATACTCCCGGACAAGCCCCCATTGTCACTGATCTTCATTATACACAGCGTTCATCTTCATTTCCCACCTCTTAATTGAGGTATCGGTATTTTTAATGTACAATATTAAATTTCCACATTCTTATATCCCGGATCGGGTTTAATATGTTTTTAAACTGTTCACGGCCTCGCTGGAAAGCAGCTTCAAGCTGATAGCAGTTTCTTTTTAACCGTGATCAAAATAAATTACAAAGATATTCTGTATTTACCTTGTATGAGAACAAAGGATATCAGAACCGACGAAGCCAGACGACCACCAATCGAATTCCAATACCAGCGATAGACTTCAGACTTGACAGTACCTTCCGTTTTCTCCTCGTCATCCTCCTCTGACGCTTTGACCTTTGGTCTTCCACTTTCCTGACCTTTGACATTTGATTCTGATTTTTCTTCTTTCACTTCCGTGTCGAGCTTGCTGTATCGCAGGTGAGAGGCATACTGAGGATGGTTGAAGACTTCATTTGGCGGTCCTAAAATATAATAATTAAAAGCAGTTTTGGAGAATGAACTGTTTCATTGGACAATAGATCCGTACGTCGTGTATCGGTCTCGATTTCAATAGCATTACACAGGAGCATTGAATCGATGTTCGAGTTAATTTTATGGAATTATATTATATTTTGTTAGATAAACAGTTTTGGTTTACTCCATTTCCGTGGGAAACATTTATTTTACCATGATCTTCAAACACAATTCCATATTCGTATTTCATTTGTACAAATAAAATCAATTATCAAAATTCAATCGGTTGTATCTAATAATCTGATAATACACAGAAACGATGAACTTATGAAAATCAGCTTATTGCTCTTTTAGCCAATTTCTTATGTCGCACCTTAGTATCGCACCTTGAAAGGCGACTTTCTATCAAACAATTACCCAATTACCTTGATCAACGATCTTGAAGTCGTCCAGAACTACAACTGTATCAGCCTCGACCAGGAAGCGAGTGTGATGGGTGCACAGGATCCTTGTCTTGTCATGGAGCAATCCCATGATGCACTTGGAGAAGATGTGCTCGCCGACCTGAGCATCTACGGCAGCCAATGGGTCATCGAGAAGGTATATCTCACTCTCCTGAGGGGTAAGATTTTAAAAAATAAATTATTTTCTTTTTAATATAAAAATACTTTATATCATCATGATCATGTTGTCGATGTGAGGCATTCTAATGCTGCACTTGGAGAAGATAATGATAGCTCTAATTTATTGCAGGGCCCGCAGTTCGAAGACCTGAAACGGCTACCATTGGCAAATAAGATGCCCCTTTTTTAATTACTACTATTAATTATTGGTCTATAAAAAGTAGTGATATCATCTTATCGATGTGGGTTATTCTGGTAATGCGCATTAATGCACGACTCCATAAAGCCCCTACAGAAATCATCAAGTGGATCTTTGATTAATATTGAATGAAAATTTGCATCCCACTTTTGGGAGGGGGAGGGAGATCCATAGCAAACATTCAGAGATATCTGAGTGATTACAGGGATATTTCAACATGAGTGATAATTTTAAAACAAAAATCACTTTCATGATGATATCCCTCTAATTCTGTGAGACCAATTCTTTCTGCAGTGAGCACTAATTATTTATGAGACATTAGAGCACGTTACCTGGTAGACAGCTCTTGCGAGAGCAACTCTTGCTTTCTGACCGCCGCTCAGAGTGACCCCTTTCTCACCAATCTCAGTCTCGTCTCCAGCGGGTAGTATCTACAATACAAACAGAGATATAGATGCAATAAAGAGACGGGTTCGTGAAAACAGTTAAAAAACAGTAAGAATGGTGAAAAATGTTGGTAAATTCTCACCACTTTTCCGGGAATAACATGAATAAGAGAAATAGGGTTGAATCCCCCACGAATTTAGAAAGAGCGTTGTAAAATTGTCAGGAATATGTTGTTCCCCTCCCCAGGCTCTCACTGGAATGTGAAAGAAATGCAGTTTATCAGAATCACATTTCTCAGACTGACTGACATTTATTTATTTATTAATTTATTTGAACATATTTACAGAGGATAAAAAAACATGATCAGCGTACAACTGTTTTGCATCATGGTTCTCTTGGGACACAACAAATAAATATTAAATAAATAACATAAATAATCAATTGCATAAAAAATGTGCATAATCCAAATTGAAACTAAATATGGGGGAGCATAACTTGTAAAAGCTCTTCTTGGTTAAAAGATCATGCGGCAGAATACCTTGAGATCATCGAGAAGAGCGCAAGCCTCAACGACGCGATCATATCTCTCTGCATCATAAGGTCGCCCAAAGAGGATGTTCTGTTTCACGGTGGCATGCTGGAGCCAAGGTTCTTGAGTAGCCACACCGAATCCTTGATCAAGACCCGCTACGCTGATGTGGCCATTCTCCTTGACCATGTCAGCGAGGATGGAAGAAAGGAGGGACGTCTTTCCTGAGCCGACTTTTCCGATCACTCCAACCAACTGCCCCTGTGGGAATAGAAAAGGGTGGTATGTTTGACATGAGCATTCTTGGAATGTTAGTGGGTTTCGAAATTGGTGATTGTCATGTGGACTGTAGAAAACGCATCTGAAGAGAACATCAAATGATAAGTGCGCAACTGATATGTGCATCATTTGTTGTGTACACCAAATGCGCACTCGTTTTGTTTTTACCATATTACAAGCCTCCGTCCATCAATTTCGAAAACCCCAGAATTTTCTCTACGAACATGTTTAAAATGTTGATAAAAGAGAAATATCTTCTTAGAGGTAGACGAACTGAACAAATTTATATGTTACGTATGGATAATTCCAAGCTTTTTTACATTATTTTGTGAGAAAATAAAGGGTTTTTCTCTCAAGCGATTGACATGGTCACACCATAAACTTGTGTTTCCGTGAAATGACTCTGAACGGACATACTTTCAATCATTAGGGCTGCAGTTGAAGTGCTAATTTACTTTTATCTAGATAACTATTTGAGCACTGATAAATAAGATTTTAACTCATTTAAATGCTCAAATATGACTCAAAGTGCTCTACAATCAAGATGAGGGACGCAGTCCTACTTTACTACATAAGGTAATGCAATAAGTGTAATGTCGAGGCATGAATATACACTATTTCTAACCAACACAACACATTTTATTCGACAGGGAGGTTTTTGAGTGCGTTTATGGCCAACCATACTTCCCTACTGTCAAGTCAATCCCCGGAATGATATTTCAGCGGTGATAAATGACGAAAATAATGTGACCGTATAATGTATATCAATCTTTGAGTCCTACCTAAGGCCCTTCTGTTCCCCACTCCCTTGTCGTTACACGAATAACCAAATCTTACCACCAAATCGAAATGTGTGAGACATTATTTTGAGTAATTGAGCGCCCAGCTGAGGCGGAGCGCTAGACCGGCGCTATACAAGAGGCCATCGTCATAATGCGGGATGGAAATGTAAAAAGAAATCATCAAAACAACGGTTGCGGATGTTACTGGAAAGTTTTTAAAGTGCCTTTATGTCAAACCACATACCTTCTTGACTGTCAAGTCAATGCCCTGAAGCCGAACGATCTGATGCTCTTTGGTGTCTTTCTTTTCTTTTTCATCCTCATTAGTCTTCTTTCCTTCTCCATCCTTCTTCTCTTCCTTCTTCACAGGTTCCCAATAAAAACCTCCCTGGTCGATGCGCAATACTTCTTCTGCTGTCCTGTTTCCTTCTGAAATGTTAAAATATATAAAATAATATATAATATATAAATACATGTATATCTATTCACTTAAAGAACAAATGGAAAAATCGTTTGTTATCTCTTTATGTTTGTAGGATCATAATACGAGAGGAGGTTGGAATTTGGAATTTATTCATTTGAACGTCATTGACATGTACAGCCAACATTTTGTTCTGATTACATTTTTTTTCATACACATTGTGTTATATCAAACAAATTATACAAAGTAAAGAAAATATATAAATGATTTAGTAACAATAATGAAACAATTGTATATGAGATTAAATAAATATTTGACAACAACCATTTGTTACCATACACATCGAATCTATACAATTAATACATATTTATAGGTCAAATTTAAACAATTACAAATTTTTTGTTGATAGAATTAATAAAAGCTATTATAATTATTCATATTTATCGTCCGTTTCACACGATATAAACTATTTCAGAAAAATTAAGTGACTCTTGGACAAAAGATCCGTGCACCGTCTTTTTAATTGTACGGACACAAGAATCACAAGCTGGTTCCGTTTTCAATAGTATTACAAAGGAGCATTGAATTGGTGTTCGACTTAATTTTACAGAAATAGTTTATATCGTGTTACTCTGAGAATCCTTTTATCCTATTCACTGAGATTGTTTTGTCTTACACAAAAAGGATCTCAGATTTCATATTTTAAATTCATGTGTTTTACCTGATTGGTAGTAAGATGATAGGTCCGTTTCCTCGAGGTCCATGAATTTCTGAAGCTTTTTCAAGGAGACCCACGCTTCAAGAAAACAGTTTAACACCCAGGGAAGTCCCACAATTGGTCCGTTTAACATGGAGAACAGCGCAAGACTGGTGAAAACCTGAAGGAAACGAAATGCAGAGAATAATAATTACAACGATGGTGGTGATATTTAGTTAATTTTTGTGTATAATGATTATGATGAAATAACTTGTTATTTTGTATTTTGCGTAGGTAATACATTTTCTATTAAGTTACACCATATTGTTAAGCGCTGTGATACATAGTTCTGTAAGCAAGAGCGCTATATAAATGCCAATATTATTATTATGACGATGACGATGAGGACAATGATGATGATTATAATCATTATGTTAATGACAATGATGATCGTGTGATTTGAACTTCTCTGAGGAATTTGGGATCGTTAGCAACTCTATAAAGTTGGACAGAGTACTGTTCCAGATCTGAATTTTGGATTCCATCCATTTAACATGTTTGAGGTGGTGAATGGGATATATACATCCCGGGCCAACACATTATCTGTTAGTTTTAATTTGCTTCACAAGCAGACCCGTAATCAGGAACCCCACCCTGCTGGCAATAAAAAAAAGAATGAAAAAACGTCTGCTTTGTTCAAGTTCGCACCCCTCACAACAGTCCTAGATCTGAAAGGTCTGAAACTGATTGTTCAGCACTACATTCGTTTAGAACAAAATTTCGTGACAACCAGACTTTATGATATCACTTTCCTATGGCACTATTCAGACATTACCTTTGCAGCAGTGAGTTCGTGTCCGAGGAGTGTATAAGACGCGAAGGTACAGAGACCTACCAGGATCGGAGTAATGGAATACATGCAATCGTTCATCGAACAGAAGTACCTGTTGAAATAAGATAACGTATAATAATGATAATAATAATAGTAATAATAATAATAATAATAATAATAATAATAATAATAATAATAATAATAATAACAACAACAATAATAATAATAATAGTAATAATAATGATGATAATAATAATAATAATAATAATAATGATAATAATAATAATAATAATAATAATTGATTCCTAATATAAGGACTCTTACAGAACTACTGATCAGAGCGCTATCATAAAAGCATTGTTTGATTGGTAACCTGTGTAATTGTTACCAGTTGTTATCCTTATCTTTAAATGAGTTTATGTATCTACATGTATTTACCTGAAATTGACTAGACGACGCTAATTTCAAAGACGATAATTATATGATAATGAAAATAATTTGGTCCCATTATGTCTTTCCACACAACGAGAAAATGAAATAAATGGATCATCAATAATAAATTATAATATCTATATATGAAGGACAGAAAAAATAAATGCATTTTACTGCGAGAAAAAAAAACTGTTGCTAAAGTTTATCCGCAAAATTGTAAAGTACATGCAATTGAAACTATACATTTTATCATACATCATTACATTCTTCGGGTTTCCACATTTTTCATCTCCTACTTTGTTGATGTCATCTTCGCATCCAAATTGTGATCTCTTTCCACTTCATAACTTAACCCATTGACTACTGAATTATGCATTCTCATAGATTATGTAGAGGGATTACTCGGTTCGAGTATTCAAAGGGTTAACACATAGAACGTAAACAGTATTTACCTGATGCCTTTGAGGCTATTGAGTTCATCTCGACGCAGGTCATCGATCTCCTTCTTGAAGTGGCGTTCCCAAGCGAAGAATTTGATGACTCGCATCCCGTTTAAGATCTCGTGCATCATCTAATATAGAAAATAATATACATTATTGTTTTTTTATAGAGCGCTCTCTATAAACCTCCTTCGATGATATTTGATATAACCAACCGCAATTAACAATTTTGATCGGAGTTGTATTTAAAACTTACTGCTCAAGCACCAATATCTAGTGGGGTAACACGAAAGGCCGTCTTTAAGTATTTGAAGGAATACGGTAAGGATAACATCTATAATATGTCGGCATTCAATCAAACAGAAGTGCTGGAGAATTTGCACGACAAAATTTGCTTAAATAAGTTATTTCATGTTCTCAATATGCCTCGAAGTTTCAATGAATTTTTTTTAATGGGTACAATTATCGTTCACAAACTTTATATCAGGGGGGGGGGGGGGGTGGCCCCTCAAGATAAAATGCTAAATATCCTGGTCCACCCGATAGTTCGGTCCTGTTTTATTTCCCTTTCTATCCAGTATGAATATAAATCATGAATTTTATCGGAGAAAGGAGACACACAAAGTATATAAAAGTGCAAATATAAAGATGAACATTTCACATTGCCTGATAACTAAACCATTTCCCGCAAAAATACAAATCGATTTTCAGTCAACAAACGTGACAAAATGGGGGCATGACATGAAGCTCAGTTTACCTGTACGTACTCTATTTCAGTGTGTTATATTACAAAATCTGACTTACAATAGATGGAAGAATAATTTACGAATACCACTACCAGTCTCACATGATGCGGATGTTTTACCGATCGTCTTAGCAAAATTTACCTTGACTCTTTCATCTCTTTGCTTCACTAGCTTGCGATGATACTTGATGATCTTCGTGAGAATCAACTTCGTTAGAGGTACGATAAGCACGGATACACCAATACCAATTATAAAGGATGCACCGACCTGCAGAAAAAACAATGAAGATAAATCAATTTCAATTTGAATCAGCAATCTTTATGATTTTCGGACTACACAATAAATAAACATTTTAATTCAAATGATCGTCTGAATTTAGACATGAGTGGTCATTTTCAACAGCGTCTGTGTTATCACGAACTGACGGAGGCTGAATAGGATGTCATTTGAATTGTTGCTATGTCGGCATTCATGCAACATTACAAATTTGTTACGGTCACTCCGTGAAAAGAAGGACGATAGCGTCCAAGGGCATCGTTCTGACTAATCTTTATGAGTCATAATTTGTAGTCATTATTTTTATGCTTATCGTTTTTGTTTTCTCAATTACATTATACACTAAGACGCATTCAATCGGATCCGAAAGTGTTTGAAAGCTCGGGTCAGAAGGGGATCGTTTTTTTTTCAAATCTATTTCGTCACTTCGAAAGATGAGATTACATAAGCTGGTATATAGACTTATTTCTGCAAGGAGTTTAAGGCTTTACTTCGGCAATATTTGGGTTACTACTAGCTACTGCTATTGTTAGTAATATAACCATTATATTTATATTGTCGCCATCATCACTGTCATTATTCAATTCAGCTCACCTGCTGATAAAGAAGACATAGGGTAACGATGATCTCAATGATGACACTCCAGAGATCATGGAAGCAGTGACAGACTCTTGAGACTCTTCTAGCATCCAGGTTCATTATGTTTGTGACTTGACCGGAAGTGAACGACGAAAATGATCGTGACCCAACCGCTAATGTCTTCCTGTATACCATCATCATGGTTGCGCTCATCATCTGGAACTTGACTTGAATGATTTTATAAGAAAATTGGCTGTCGAAAAGGGCAGCAATTGAAGCTGTAAGGCAAAGACCAAGGGCATAGAGGGCGCCATTCATCATAGGTTCTTCC
Organism: Temnopleurus reevesii; assembly: GCA_036244855.1. NCBI lineage: Eukaryota > Metazoa > Echinodermata > Echinoidea > Temnopleuroida > Temnopleuridae > Temnopleurus > Temnopleurus reevesii. The sequence continues at coordinate 139,460 of BQKZ01000629.1, forward strand.
CCATCCTCAAGGTACGTCAAGAGAGCGTTTAACAGTAATGTACCGGAAAACCTACCCACAGTGGATAGCAGCCTGATGCCACCCACAAGGGTAATCTTCAGGGCAAACGCACGACCGAGTGCTCGCAAGAGATTAGCTTTCTTGGGTTTATCCTCAAGTGGCACTTGAGGTACATCGTCCTTTCCTTTCTCAAAGGAATCAGGCAGGATATTCCTGAATCTGTTTCGTGTAGAATTTTTGTAAAGCATAGGAGGATTTGTCTTGCTGGAGGCGTCATCTGACGCAAATACGTCTTCAGCGAATGCAGTTGATCCCTGAGGGTAGAAACCTGAAAAGTACGATTCTGCGTAACGAGACGTGACTTCCTCTGGGAGCTCGAAGACATCACTTGCTTCCTTGATCTGTCCAGCAGCACCCTTACGCATGATTTCTCGGGTCCATTCAAATGTGAGCCTGGAGAAGAGACTGGCATTTTGGCCATTACCCTGCTCATTTGGGTCAGTGGATGCTTCAAATGATGCTTGGGACATCTCTTCGGTTTCCCCCAAAACTTTATGATCAGTAGTTGTAGACAGATATCCGTTTTGACCGGATACAGTTATGCTTCCTGATGATGGTAGCAGAGACAACAGGTAAATAACTTGGAGGATACAAAACCCAAGGGTAACCATGTCCTCGTTGCCAAAAGCAGCTGATTTGTCGGTGAGAAACCTTTTGGCTATCACGGACAAGTAAGCACATTGGGACACAAATGTCAAGGCCCATGCCAGCATAATTGGCGCGTGTGTCCTGTTTTGCTGAGCATCCTCACGCCCTAACTTCAGGAGGTACATGGACACCAGAAACCAGGCAACAAAAGCTGTTAGATTAGCCAGGAGGTATTCAAGATGTGACCTTTGATCTCCAGTACTCACTTCTAGAAGCACACCCAGCACATGGAGTAGAGTAGAGGAGGCTGCGACAGCCAGACGCATTTTAATTGTTGTAGAACTTTTGAGTGCGATCTGTTTGCAGGTCTGAACATTGAGGTTGCTCGTGTGCTTAGCGAAGTCGAGGTTGAGGTAGAACACGCTTACAAGTGCCAACAGGACATGGCTGATGATAACGAACATGACCTCGCTCTTGATGCTAGTCAAGGCACAGTGAACGGTACCATCCTCCATCCAAAGACTGCTGCTATTGGGAGATCTAAAACAGAAGAGCTCCA
>BQKZ01000630.1:21319-46644 GCA_036244855.1 Temnopleurus reevesii
AAACTTATCTCTTCAAAAACAACTAATCTACTGATAATCCTAGTTCTTCTTACTTCTTTCTCTCTTTCCATGTTTCCATGTTTCAAGCGCTTAGGGACTTTCGCATGATTGTGTTATGCGCTATATAAAGGTGTTTCATTATCATTATCAAGTATGAACATTTATATGTAACACCCCCCGTTACATTACATTACAAACAATCAATCATAAACCACGTTGACATAAGAAATTTCGTCCTTGTTTTCACGAAGTATCGGGAACCAAATGGCATTGTGCATGGAGACAAAGAAATCCCGACATAGTGCCAATTCAACGGGCATCCTATCGAACAACGTGTTATTCTATTGTAGGACACGTTTCAATGGATTTGTAACTCATTTGGTGTATAACAATATGACTTCAGTCACGTCGTGAAAACACGGACGATTTGTTTTCCACATTTCTTTGAAAAAAAAACTGTATTCATATTCTTCAATGAATTGAATGTAGGCTCCCGCATCTATATATAAAAAAGGGAGACCAATTAAGCAATATAATAGTTATAACACGTCTGAATATTTACATTAAGGAGATATAGCCCATGTGCTAAAAAAAAAAGATATTTAAGACATTTTCGTATAATTTGCCTGCCCCTGTTAGAAATAGTGAATAAGATGAAAAAATGGGGAAAATCAGTAAAGCAGGTATTCAATGTTAGGTCGCTTACATTAATGTATACTCTCTTTTATTCATCATATTGAAGGTCAGTTCAACAGATTGTAGACAAGGACTTATCAAAAGTGGATTAAAAGCTATAATCGATTATGTATACTAAATCTATCAGACTCATATTTTTCAATCCAATTTGGATTGGTCCCTGATTAAAATCTCTTAGCTTGAAAAAAAGGGAAAGGAAAGGATGTAGTTTAGAGGCGTGTATCATTCAATTCTGAATATTAACGCCAGAAGAAGAAGAAGAGAGAAAGAGGATCGCCAACTAAACGTCTCCATCCGGAATACGGTATGTGACCAGGCTTCGAACCCACAGGCAGGAACTAACCCAAGACTATGGCTGTCCCGAACAGCTTGATTTCAGGCGCACGCCACGACGCCTCAGTCTATTTTTCTATCCCTGGCATTTATAGGGGAGGTGATCGATACTAAAAATACTCCACTTCCATTAGTTTTCCATGCATATTAACATTATAAGAACTTAGTTTGTCTTTTTGCACTTTATTGCGGGTCATAGAGCATATATAAGCCCCCCCCCCCCAAAAAAAGTTATTTTAATGCTAATGAATTAGTTCGTTTTATTCTAATTGTGTCGGTCGGTTGGAAAAGTTCTTGTTTTGCATATTTGTGATATAGTATTTGGAACAGATTTCATGTAGAAAATGAATCTTAGATTTGAGTTATAAAATTGACTTTTCAGGTCTTATTTCACATTTTTATTTCTAGAGTTACTGAATATAATGGTGACTTGTTTTAATTTGAGTGAAAATAACAAACAAAAATTTAAAAATGTCGGGTCGGGCCAATTCAGAAAGTCGGTCGGTCTTGTGCATCCAAACGTTCTTTATTTGCATGATGTGATTAGACAGCAGTTGCTCCGAACGACAATGCTTTTTAATGTCAGGGAGGTAATGCACTCTTAAAAAAATTAGACAAAAGTTTACACACTCACTGGGTAACATATACTGGCTACACAAATATTGGTTAAAATGTGCCCAACTTAGGGTGGAACTGCAAAAAAAAATTGACCCTGGTTGGAGTATGCTTGATTCATGGTGAAAATGTGAACATCCATCATAAAATGGATAATCGTTTTAACCAATAGTTGTGTAAACAGTATGACACTTTAGTGTTAGGTAAACCTTTTATAGTCAACGTTTTAAGAGTACATACAATAGGTAGTACAATAGAATACAGGGGCCGATTGCACGAAATGATCTGAACAATCTTCTTCTTGCCAACCTCCTAACACAGACACAAACGTTGATGCGTCTATGTTAAGAGAATGGTACAAGAAATAAAGACGTCTTAGCAGGAAGAAGATAGCTAAGACCCTTTGGTGCAATTAGTATAACGATCCCATGACCCCAAGTCTTTTGACCAAAGTATATACGAAAAGTTTGCAGGGAAAACTTTGCAGGGAAAGTTTGCAAGGAGTTTACAGCTGGTGCATTACAAATGCTGTGAATCGCATAAGAATGAAAAGTTGAAAAAAAACAAACATTTAAAAAGGGGAATTCGAAGACAAATTGACAAAGGCATGTGAAAGTATGCAACAAGTTTATTTAGGTAAACTACACAATTTACAGCTGTACCGGTGAGGCAAAATCGAATTGACACAGAAAATTTATGACAGCATTCATCGACACTTTAGTTGGATATGACTGGTTGTACCCCTTCTCTTATATTTTCTTCTTCTTTCTAATGTATTTTCGAAAATCAAAATAATACGTATATAAAAATGATTATTGGTAAAAAAATTTCTTCAGTTAAGTTATTTTATTATTCATTCATTCATTCATAGTATAACCCTCGTTAGTGATTATTGAGGGGATGGTAACAATGATGAACATGCTCGCACCCAAGATTAAAACAAAAATCTACCCCCTCCCCCAGGGACTGACAAGAAGGAAAAAAACCTGAACATCACATTTCATCTGCCCCCATCCCCTCTGTGTGCCCTGAGCAGCTGACATACACGAAAAGGTAGTTAGCTCAACTTTTGCGCCCCTTCAGCAAGTTTGTGCCCATTTAACATAAATTTGGCATCATCTAACCCTGACTGGGGGTGTGTGTGGGGGGGGGGGAGCAGGGGGCTTGAGCACCAAAGGCGAGCCCAACCGTCCGCGCAATATATTCTTTAAATTGCCCAAGTGATTGTTCAGATTTGTTTAATGTTTTCATAATCATAATAGTGCGTACCCGTCGTAAACTGAATGAATCCGGCGATATTTGGAACGAAATGAAAAGATATCTGTACATTGTTTAGAAACTGGAGGAAATGTTCGTATAAAAGTTACCAAATCATTTTCACCCAGATTTGAACAGAAGAACGGCGATTTGATTCAAGTAAAAATAAATGAAATGCTTGGTCTCGTGCGTCACGTAGCTGCCGAAGTTGCGGCCGACGATGCAATGCCAGGTCGGGTTGTACTTCTTGTCGAACTCCTTTTTGATGAAAGCGGCAATGTCCTTTTCGACGGTTAATTTTTTGAAAGCGTGGACGGCGCATTCGATGGCCTCCTGCTGCATGCCGTCAGCCATGTCGACGTTCTTGATCATGATCGACTTCTCATCCTTCGACCGCAGCGTTGACGAGTTCGAGTCTGGCATGGTGATGGACGATGACGACGATGACGTAGCGGATCGATGATGCACGAAAAGGATGTTGATGTCGCTGTGATGTTGCTTGCGATGGACTCTGGTGTTACTCGTAATGGAGGTTGTTTGATCTGATGGCTTGCATCGCTTGAACCGGCGTTGGGCTGGTTGATTTAATCGTTGAAATGGTTGTATAATACGACGAAGTCTGTTGTTGAAATAAAGCACGGAAACCATTATTACACTATGTGATATATTTTTAACAATCTGATCAGGCTACTCTTAATGAATATNAATATTGGTTAAAATGTGCCCAACTTAGGGTGGAACTGCAAAAAAAATTGACCCTGGTTGGAGTATGCTTGATTCATGGTGAAAATGTGAACATCCATCATAAAATGGATAATCGTTTTAACCAATAGTTGTGTAAACAGTATGACACTTTAGTGTTAGGTAAACCTTTTATAGTCAACGTTTTAAGAGTACATACAATAGGTAGTACAATAGAATACAGGGGCCGATTGCACGAAATGATCTGAACAATCTTCTTCTTGCCAACCTCCTAACACAGACACAAACGTTGATGCGTCTATGTTAAGAGAATGGTACAAGAAATAAAGACGTCTTAGCAGGAAGAAGATAGCTAAGACCCTTTGGTGCAATTAGTATAACGATCCCATGACCCCAAGTCTTTTGACCAAAGTATATACGAAAAGTTTGCAGGGAAAACTTTGCAGGGAAAGTTTGCAAGGAGTTTACAGCTGGTGCATTACAAATGCTGTGAATCGCATAAGAATGAAAAGTTGAAAAAAAACAAACATTTAAAAAGGGGAATTCGAAGACAAATTGACAAAGGCATGTGAAAGTATGCAACAAGTTTATTTAGGTAAACTACACAATTTACAGCTGTACCGGTGAGGCAAAATCGAATTGACACAGAAAATTTATGACAGCATTCATCGACACTTTAGTTGGATATGACTGGTTGTACCCCTTCTCTTATATTTTCTTCTTCTTTCTAATGTATTTTCGAAAATCAAAATAATACGTATATAAAAATGATTATTGGTAAAAAAATTTCTTCAGTTAAGTTATTTTATTATTCATTCATTCATTCATAGTATAACCCTCGTTAGTGATTATTGAGGGGATGGTAACAATGATGAACATGCTCGCACCCAAGATTAAAACAAAAATCTACCCCCTCCCCCAGGGACTGACAAGAAGGAAAAAAACCTGAACATCACATTTCATCTGCCCCCATCCCCTCTGTGTGCCCTGAGCAGCTGACATACACGAAAAGGTAGTTAGCTCAACTTTTGCGCCCCTTCAGCAAGTTTGTGCCCATTTAACATAAATTTGGCATCATCTAACCCTGACTGGGGGTGTGTGTGGGGGGGGGGGAGCAGGGGGCTTGAGCACCAAAGGCGAGCCCAACCGTCCGCGCAATATATTCTTTAAATTGCCCAAGTGATTGTTCAGATTTGTTTAATGTTTTCATAATCATAATAGTGCGTACCCGTCGTAAACTGAATGAATCCGGCGATATTTGGAACGAAATGAAAAGATATCTGTACATTGTTTAGAAACTGGAGGAAATGTTCGTATAAAAGTTACCAAATCATTTTCACCCAGATTTGAACAGAAGAACGGCGATTTGATTCAAGTAAAAATAAATGAAATGCTTGGTCTCGTGCGTCACGTAGCTGCCGAAGTTGCGGCCGACGATGCAATGCCAGGTCGGGTTGTACTTCTTGTCGAACTCCTTTTTGATGAAAGCGGCAATGTCCTTTTCGACGGTTAATTTTTTGAAAGCGTGGACGGCGCATTCGATGGCCTCCTGCTGCATGCCGTCAGCCATGTCGACGTTCTTGATCATGATCGACTTCTCATCCTTCGACCGCAGCGTTGACGAGTTCGAGTCTGGCATGGTGATGGACGATGACGACGATGACGTAGCGGATCGATGATGCACGAAAAGGATGTTGATGTCGCTGTGATGTTGCTTGCGATGGACTCTGGTGTTACTCGTAATGGAGGTTGTTTGATCTGATGGCTTGCATCGCTTGAACCGGCGTTGGGCTGGTTGATTTAATCGTTGAAATGGTTGTATAATACGACGAAGTCTGTTGTTGAAATAAAGCACGGAAACCATTATTACACTATGTGATATATTTTTAACAATCTGATCAGGCTACTCTTAATGAATATTTCATGAACAAATGAATGAATGTACGAATGAATGAATGAATGAATGAATAAATTGATAAATGAATGAATGAATAAATAGATAAATTAATGAATAGATAAATACATATTTTAGATGTATTAATAGATACACAAATCATGTACATAAACGTTTAGGGGATAAATGAATAATTATATTGTTTCATTTTTGCAAAATTCTTTCACTTTTTCCGTTTTTTTCCTTTTGTTGTTGCGGGGGGATCCGAGAGGGGAATTTTTATACGCAGACGGCAAACAAGTAAAGAATGAAACAGAAATGGAAAATGATGATGTTGATATAGTTCTTAAAAAAGATGAACTATCACACAGGTCTTCATTCCATTTTTATTGGTTAGGGGTTATGATGTAGTGTTGGGGCAAGGAAATATTATTTCACCTTTTCATTGCCGATGCCTCATCTAGCAAGTGAAAAAAGTTAGTAGGGCGGGTAAAATCTTTATTCGAAAAAAATTGTTTTCATGAATTGTATATCGTATACAATTATGAATACGTAAATAGGTGAAGGCCATATCCACCCCACCATTTCTCATGGATGAACAACTATGATGAACATACATAAGACGTGAAGGACCTTTCGAAAATTAGTATACGGTGGACACAAAATACCTTTTCTCGGCGTATTATCAGAAAATAGATGAGGACAACAAAAGTGTACAGAAAACGGTACGAGTGCCATACCTGGGGCCTGTAGCATAAAAAGATGCAAGTTAACTCATGGTGAATATTAATCGTATAAGTCAATGGCAAATATCTGTACCATAGAGAATCGCATCTCTTTTATCAAACAGGCCCAAGACCAGTACTAGTCCCGAATGTTCACTAAGTAAATGCCGGCTGAAAACCCCGTAAGTGTGAAAAGGATGTTAGACATTCTAAATGCTATGAATTTAAGTATCACTTACCTACTTATGTCTTCTTCCTCTTTTAAAGTAGATGAATTTCCACAAAACAATAGACAATTTCACTTTATTTTGTCCTTTCTCCTCAAAACCCCAGACAATAAAGTATTAAACCGATGATCATTTTAACAAGATGTGATGATGTGATCGCGTCGTATGTGAACGAACGCACGTGTCTCAATTGTTGTCTACTGAAGATGCTTCTCATCATCATCACCACCACCATTAGCATTAATAATTGGTATGACAATGGGGTTCATGATCCGCTTCGCCCAAATAGCGTATTGATAGGGAGGACTTTCGTCAGGGCAGTTACTCTATATATGGCATGAGTAGTATATGCAATCACACTCTGAGAAGATTAAAAAGTTCGAGAATATATGTGTCTGTGTATTATAGATGTATGTGTGATTGTACGCGTGTCTTGATGTTTGTGTGTGTGTTGGTGTGTTATTCTACATGATGTTTGTAACATATTTCATCTTTAAAAAAAAAAACTTACATCATGTTATTTGATCTATATATTTTTGGACACTCCGACAAGGCATTTTTTTTTCATTCAAAAAATACAAAAGCATGATATTTTACAAACAATTGAGGAATGTTGACAAAATAACAAAATAAGAAATTTGAAATAAACCTAACTCTACAATGATAAGGTTGTAGAGTTCTGAAAGCATACGGCAGTTACACTGAAACTTCATCAAAGCTTTCGGAAAGAACCCCGTTACAGTCTAAAGAATAAAACTTACGTTTATTAATACTAATCTACATACATTTCCAAAAATGGAGCCTCCCTCGCATACGCTATTTGATGATACGCCATTCGGCGCAGACGGCAGGAGGGTTCACGGCTGAATGGCTTGTCGCTTCACCCCGTGGGCGCGCATCACATATGGGGTAATAAACACCCATCTAATATTTCATAAATTCCCAGTCGGGAGTGTGAAGCTTCACGGTTCGTCTGTTCTTTATGGAAGCTTAAAAGTGCCATCCAGATGTCTAGATGATAATTTTCTCATGTCAACATCATGTGGAAAAGTTGATCAGATGACAATATCTCGTCAGTGATCAGTTCTTCTACAAGATGTTGCAATGACCAGTTTCAAAATTTCGCCATCTGAGCATTTCTTCTAAGAGATGTAGACATAACGAGATGATTATCTGGACATATGGGTGACACTTTCACGCTGCCATAGTTCTTCCTCTACACTGGGCAGTGTTTCACCAATTAACGAAAGACTTCAACTTTGACGAATTTTCATACTGGTATCACACTCGTTATCGTACTCCCGTTTTTCTTAAATTCGATCGTGCGTAACTTAAAAACGATTTGGTGAAACACCGCCCTAGTTGGTAGATGGGGTATCACATTGTCTGTATCTTTTAACAGCGACAACCACTTATCCATATTTATGCATGAATAATGGGTGTAGCTGCTACACAAAGTATATATATTCCTTTGGCGAATTAGGTATTTTTCTTTTAGTTTTTAGTTTTTTAGTTTAGTTTATTTTTCTTCTGCACACACAAAACTAGAACTCATGGATCTGAATAAAGACGCAAAAAGTGACACGATAATGACACACTGGTGAGTAAATCAATGAAAATACTCAAATGTGTGTCATTATCGTGTCAAGTTACTCAAATATGTGAATTCTTGTTGTTTGTGTGTGCATACAACATAATTTGAATTATAACAAAAGAACATGATTCATGAGTATCATTTTGACAAAGGGTCACAAAAATGAATATAAATATCAAATAAAATACTGTAAACTGTGATGACAATTTGTCAACATACACTGCATAACATGTAAATAATAGAAGAAGGATTATCTTTGTAAGCAAATTGCTTGAAAAATATAAGACAACCCTGAGAAAAAAGAAATATAATTGATCAGGGCCCTATTGCATAAAAAGTTGCGTTAAAACGCAAGTCAGAAAATGTAAAACAACTCCAATTTCAACCAATCAGGAGCGCATATTTAGGACTTGCGTTTAATTTTATGAGTTGCGTTTAAACGCAGAATTAATATCACAATTTTTGCAAATCTTAAAGAGATGGAGATGAGGATGAAGATGAAATTGAGGTGCCAGAAAACTACGCCGCTAAAAGTGGTTGATATCAATATAAGGTTTTTATAAGGAATATTTTATTAAAAGGTTTAAAATCTATACGAATGCATCAAAACATTCTTAACAAAATGAAATTTAGTGTCTATTTTTGACTAATTAACATATATTTTTTTTTATATGAGATTCCTAGGAGGACTTAAAAATGGAGTTGAATGGACATATTGAGTTTTATAAGAAGCAAAAATAGCATTTTTAGAGCTCCACTTGGATATGACCACTAAACCTTTCCGGGCAAATTGAGAGACTGATTCTTTTTAGTCATACGTAAATTTAAATTTGATAATACCTATGAAAATTTTCCGATATCTTGTTTATGACCACTGCAAGACCGAAATGGCGAATATTGAGAAACAATTTAGAACAGACTGAAAATAGATTTACAATCTCTGGGACGCAATTTATATCATCAATATCATTAATATCACCATCAACATATTCGTGATCATCATCATCATCATCATCGCCATTGTCATCATTCTCATCATCATCATCATCATCATCATCATCATCATCATCATCACCGTCATCATCAGTAGCATAAGCAGCAGCACCACCACCACCTTCGCCACTATGACCCTCACCCCCTTATTCTCCTCCTCCATATCCACCATCACCCTTTCTCCTCCTCTTCTTTTTGTTTTCTTTTTCCTCCTCCACTTCTCCTCCTCCTCCTTCTCTTCCTCCTTCAGCTCCTTCTTCTACTCCCCCTTCTCCTCCTCCGATCTTCCCCTCCTCATCCCCTATTCGTTACCCTTCTCCTCATTCTCCTCCTCCTTTTTTTGTAACATGAATTTACATATCTCTTAGTGTGGGATATAATTTTATCGTTATAATGTTCTTTAGACAACCTTATTCCAATTTAAAGTTTATAGTTCACAAAGTATAAAAACGACCAGGAGGAGAGTCATAATGTTGATTTATTCTTTACTCAAGCTCACCATGACAATATTATTTTCGTATCGATTTAATTTCATAAAAGCTATATCTTCACAGAGTACAAGCATTACATTCCTCTACCGAAAGATGGCGCCACTCTTTTGCTTATCTCTGAGTCTGGAGTATAGTACAGTGTAATAGCCTACAGATTCCACTTCATAATAATTAACTTTTTTATAGCACAATAAATATATACTAATTAAATATATAAATTAAGTATCTCACTATGTTCAATTTTACTGTTTAAGATATTCCGTATATATGTATTCCTCATGAAAAAATGATAATTGATTAGATCATTAATGCGCCAAATTCAAGGACGTAAGGGAGGGGTATGAAGAGTTTGACTGCACCTCTCTCCCTGTCTGCTTAGGCTAGAAAAACTCCATTAAACTACATTGAGCAGATAAGTAATTTATTCCTTATTGTTGTTGCATGGGGATGCTCGGGAAAAGTTGAACCGGTCTCATGTAACAGTTCCAGGGTAAGATGTATATTAATATTGACTGTATTTTAAAGCTATTTTCTAACCAAATTTACATATTCTGATTTAAGATGTTTCATAAACTATGGGATAATATTATTGAAAATTAATTTCAAACGTTAAAAAATGAGGAAGATGATAATTACATAGATATTCAAGACCGTACCAAATATACAAAGCGAGTGTACGAGATGTTTGTATTCGTCTACATATTGAGCTGTGCAGTTTATTGCGGCTAACGAAAATAATAATGACATCTGCTAATGAAAAAAATGACAGTTATAACGTCACAATGAATAAAGTCTCATATTTAAGTAGTTTAGAAGCTTAATCTTCAAGGAATATTTTGGAATTATGAAAATGAACATTTAAACAAATAAAAAAAGAGACATTTGTTTAAAAAATACTTGGCTACCAAAGCTGTTGGCACAATCGGGCTGTACTCAAGGAGAGTGAATGGTTATTAAGGAACTCGAAGAGTTGAAGTCCAAGTATAAATAAATACATTATTATAGCACTTTCAAATGACTAACCATAATCTTAACATAATATTTTGCGGGGATATTTTGGGGAAATGGATTGCATTACTAGTTTGTCAAATATAGGTCATTAATTACAATGTAGAATTGTCTTTTGAATACTAATCATTGTGTTAACCAATTTAAAAACAAATCCTTTATGCAAAGTTATGTAGTTTATGGAGGGATCATTTCGCTTCTAAAAGTCTATCTAGTCTTTTTCATGTTTTTATCCGGATTTGAAAAGTAAAACAGCGGTCTGACCGAGATAGAAGTAGATGAAATGCTTGGTCTCGTGCGTCACGTAGCTGCCGAAGTTGCGGCCGACAATGCAATGCCAGGCAGGGCTGTGAGTCTTATCGAACTCCTTCTTGATGTAGGCGGCGACGTCCTTCTCCATGTTGAACTTCGAGAGCGCAACGGAGGCGATGTCGGTGGCGTAGTCCTGCATGGTCTTGTCCATGTCAGCGTTCTTGATGACTGCCTTGTCGCCGCTGAGGTAGGCACGGTTCGAAATCGACATCGTGCTCGTATACCGTCTTCGCAAAATGTGCTCCAAGAAAAAGGTCCGATTTGAAATCTTCTGTGTGAAGATGGACTATTTCAAGATGCAACTTTGAGGTGTAAACGGCAATATCGTGCTCGTATACCGTCTTCGGAAAAGAAAATGTGTTCCAAGAAAAGGTCCGAATTGAAACTTGCACTGAGAGTTGCGTGAGGATCGCTGCGGATGGAATGTTACAAGATGCAACTTTGAGCTGTAGACGGCAACTACCTTGGTGTCAAATCTGAGGGAAAATATTTAGAAAGGGGACAAAAATAAGTTAAAAAGAGTTATCGGGATAAAGCTTATGTATGATTTATATTTGTCGTTTTTTTTTTGTTTTTGTTTTTTTTGTTTTTTTTTTACATGTGTACAGTTGTATCTAAAATATGAATTGATGAAAAAGAGAGACGATTCAAACTTTTAATTAGGAATAAGTATATTATTCCAAATTCCTTAGGAATGTAGTGTGCAACAACAATAAACATAATGTACGATTAACATCAACTAACAATACACAAATGAAAATCGTTATCTGTTTTTAAAAGATGACTATGAATTACGAAAAGTTTTAGATATAGACCCAGAGGTATGTGAATATTTGTATTACCGCATATGAAAACTATTATCATCTAATTTTAGTTCGTCAATCTTTGCATCACATTTGCTTACTTTGAACAATGTTTAATGAATTCAATCAGATCTGAATCGAATATTCAATATGACATAAAATTTGTTTATCAATGAGCATATCAAATCCTACCTAAAGACCTATATGTTCCCCACTATCCTGTCGTTAGAAGAATAACCAAAGTGTACCATCACTGGGAGTTCTTGGACTGAAAGATAAACCATAGCACTAAATAGGACATAGAAATCTGTGAGACATTATTTTTTGAGTAATCAAGCGACATGAGCGCCCAGCTGTGGCGGAAACCGGCGCTATACAAGAGGCCATCACCATCATCAAATAACTGAATTCCAACTTTAAACATGAAACATCATTTATCGATGAACAAACATAACCCCGAATCAATTTAGTTCTGGATCATTAGAGCGACACTAAAATGTTTTTGCAACGAGGACATACGATTCTCTGTACAGCTTTGTACTTAAAATATCCTCACTAGCAACAAATAAACAAACAAACAAAAAAGCTTGGCAAATAAACATTTTATTTAATTGGCTAACTCTGACATGCCAAAAAAGGTGAGCATTATCGAAATATTGAATGAATTTTTTTATTTAATTTACTATTTTTTTTCGGGCGCCCCCTCCCTCCCCACAGGAGTGACAGCTTTATGAAAAAAGGATAGTGCTTTTCCATTGGAAGAACATCATGACTACGGAAATTATTCCCGTTCCATTCTTAGAAAACACAGAATTTAAACTTTATTACGGTTTTCTCAATCCACTAGAATACAGAACAATTTGACAAGAATAAATTTAAAGACCAAATAGTCAAAATCGTGACAATAACGTGACTTACACAAATAATTCTGATTTCTTACCTTAAATATTTGAAGAAGCACCTCAAATTTGACCTAGATATATCCCTCTTTTGTCGCTGATTCAATTAATTCGCACAATCTTTCCTGTGACTGTGTCCCAAAGGCGACTATCACAAAGTGATGAAAATAGCCATAAAACACGAAAACTATTTTGATAAATTCTTCTACATATTGTTAATCTCTCGCGTTAATAGAATTCTGTCCGCTTACAATACAACAGGTCAACAAGATATCTTTTTCATAAAAACTTAAATCTAAATTCGTTGATAATTCTGATTGTTTGATTCATGCCTCAGCTGAGCTTTAACAAAAAGCTTAACAGTCAGTAGCTTCTAACAGTAGCTTATAACACATTCACGGATTTATTGAAAATTGTATTTACTTTGGAATTCCTTTCATTATTCCCACACCCACGACTTAGGGGGATGAATAGAAAAGCCACTTTTCTACCAGAATATCAATATTTATTCCCTTTTGGCGTGACAGGCTTTTTGGTGACTTTGACAATATAAGGAGTGGTGTGCGATTGAAAGAATAAACACCATGCATGAATGATGGTTACTCTATTTTTTCATTTAGCTACCAAAGAAAGAAATTCATACACAACAAATATGATAGTTTGAAAATGCCTTTCATATTCATGGATCCATAAATGTTTTGTCAAGGCATATTTCTCACGCGACAGGTATAATAATTTTCATTTTACACCATACACCAATAGATTAGCAATATATATAATACTGACAACGATTGGGTTGATATACATTTATACAATCAGCTTGAGAATGGATGATATATAATACTTCCAGCCAATCACATGCCATGGTACTTTTTTTTTTACACTATATATTTTATAACATGCTATTATATAAAAGGGAAGGGCGAAGAAAGAGAGAGAGAGAGAGAGAGAGAGAGAGAGAGAGAGGTGGAGAGGAGGAGGGGAGATGGAAGGATGTGGGAGGGAGAGCTAGAGAGTAGAAGAGAGAGCAAGACAGAGAGAGAGAGCAAGGAAGAGAGAGAGAGAGAGAGAGAGAGAGCGGGAGAGAGACAGGTGGGTAAGAAGGTTAGGGATTAAAGTATAGAGAGACATGCGCACGACATGATGTTGATGATAAAAGCTGGCTTTTTTAAATGGTGTAGAAAAATATGACACGAAAGGGGAATGAAATAAATCGCAAAAATTTAAGTCCCAGATTGAATGTTTTTTTTTTTAGCAATGAATTTCCAAAATCTAAATAATATGTCTTTTCAAGAAAAGAAAAATAGTGACCTTCGGGGTATCTAACCTTCAGGTCTAGTCTTTCTGTGAGCATGGTGAGTGAGTGATTGTGGTAACTGTTTTGTCAATTAGCTATTTTTTAAAGAAATAACATTATTGTTTTATACATTTTCTCACTTAATTTTTTTCTTCATCTGTTACTTATTAGTGCGTAGAAATCTCCTAAATACTTTATCGTTTCAATTATGGTCGAGCTATTTCAGAACCCTTCTCATCCCCCCCCCCCCCCGCACACACACACATTCGCACGTAAACGCAACGATAAAACACAAGGGAAACCAACCCATAGGATTATCGTGCTCACATTGAAAGAAGAAAAATCAGCTGAACAAACTGTGAAAATTTGAGCAAAATCGGACAACCCGTTTAAAGTTTATGAATATTCAAAGTCACAGAGATATGACGATCCCTACCGCTGATGGGGATCCGTGCGATCGGCAAATTCGACAGAATCTGTGACGTCATGTCGGACAACTCCTCATTCACTCTAGTACACAAATCCCATATTTTCTCCCATTTTTTCGGAAAAAATCAAGAAAATGCAAATTTTCGGTCGGGGTATAGCATTTCTTTATCGATTCTACATGTATTTTGAGAAGAATCATGTGACATCCTTACTCTAAATTGTGTATTAATCCATTTTTATGAATTCTATGTACAAAGTGAACGAGGAGTTGCCCGACATGACGTCACAGATTCCATCGGTGTTGCCGATCGCACGGATCCCCATGAGCGGCAGTGATCGTCAAATTTCTGTGAATTTGAAAATTCATAACTTTTGTACGGGTTGTTAGATTTTAATCAAATTGTCACAAGTTTGTTCATCTGATTTTTTCTTCCTTCAATGATAGCGCTATAATTCCAGGGGTTGGTTCCCCTTTAAATACATTCTATCAATTAGTCTTCTCTGTCTCTCTCTTTCACTCACACATACACAAACACACACATACACACACAAAACACACACATACAAACATACACACAAACACATAATATAAAAACATATACACACATAAACGTAAATGAATAGAGGCATAAACACACCCAATCCCCACAGCGCTAATACACCCACACACACCTACATGTATGCATTCGTGCATGCATTCGTGTTTCTGTTAAAATTGCCGAATAAATGATGATAATGATAACGATAATAAGTATATCACACCTACGCATTTTCTCTCTCAATTGGTCTCTCTCTCCATTTCATTGACGTAAACACACACAAGTACACACACGTACATACATATACCAGAACTGACATACACATACCTCAACTCACATAAACATATCGATGTATACACACACACGAACTGACATACACACACTTCAACTCACATAAACATACCCATATATACACACACACGCAACCCCATACCAGGGGCCTGTAACATAAAGGCCCCAGAACTGACATACTCACACCTCAACTCACATAAACATACCCATACCCTAGATATAGGGTTATAACAGAAAGAAATATTGAGGCATTTAAAGAGGATTTACAGGAAGTTGACTGGACTAACATTATTAATGAGCAGGACCCCAATACAAGTTATACCCTTTTCCGAGAAAAATTTCAAGAATTGTACGACACAAATTTTCCACTTGCGACCTTGAATAATAAGAACAAAAAACTTAAATGTTGGATGACAAATGGTCTGCTACAATCAATCAGGCACCGAAACAAACTTTATGAGCGCTCTATCCGTAATCCGACAGAACAAAATGAACTTACTTATAAGAATTATCGTAACTTATTAACAACCTTAATCCGTCAAGCAAAAACTCGATATTTTCATGAAAAATTTCTTATAAACAAATCCAATATATGTCAAACTTGGAAAACCATCAACTCTCTGCTGAAAAAAAGTAAGTCGAGTGAAAATGGTGTTTTTAAGCACAACGGAATTACTGTTACAGAACCGAAAATCATATCTAATGGCTTTAACAACTTCTTTACTAATGTTGGACCACTCCTAGCTGAAAAAATCCCTGGAACAAATAAAGATTATTTAGAGTTCATGAATGAACAGCCTACTGATTCTTTATATCTGTACCCTACAGACGAGCACGAAATCTGTATCATCGCGAAATCATTTAATAATAACAAAGCGCCGGGTTTGGATGAATACAGTCCAAAAGTTATAAAACATGTTATATCTTATATTTCTGAACCACTATGTCATATTTTCAATCATTCAATGTTAAAAGGCATTTTTCCAGACGAACTCAAGATAGCCAAAGTAACACCAGTGTTTAAATCAGGGGACAAACAGGATTTTACAAACTATAGACCCATCTCCGTACTCTCATGCTTTTCAAAATTATTGGAACGTATCATATACAAAAGGACAGTCGAATTCTTTAACAAGCATTCTCTTTTTTATAAAGGTCAATTTGGATTCCGCACTGATTTTTCCACATCCATGGCCTTAACCAACATTTCAAATAAGATAGTGGACGCTTTTGAAAATAATGAATTTGCACTAGGGGTTTTTATTGATCTATCGAAAGCTTTCGATACGATTAATCACACAATTCTTTTATCAAAATTGCGATGCTATGGTATAAGAGGGACAGCCCTCGAGTTTTTTTCGAGCTACCTCAACAATCGCTTGCAATGTACAAAATTTAGCTCTATTGTTTCAGATCTTAAAACAATTACATGCGGAATTCCACAAGGAAGCCTACTTGGCCCCCTCTTGTTTATCATTTATATCAATGATCTCTATAAATCAGCATATAATCTTTCTTTCATACTTTATGCAGACGACACAAATATATTCATTAGTAATTCAAATTTAAAACACCTTTGTGATGAAGCAAATCGAGGCCTTTCACAGGTATGTGAATGGTTTAGAGCAAATAAATTATCCATAAATGTAAAAAAATGCAATTACATGATTTTTCATAATGGAAAGAAATTTTGTAAAGATGATATCAGTATTAAGATTGATAACATAGTTTTACCAAGAGTGGATAAGGCAAAGTTTCTTGGTGTTTATTTGGATAGTTCCCTCTCTTGGAAATATCATATTTCTGAAGTAGAAAGCAAAATATCAAAAAGTATTGGCATAATATCCAAAATCAAACACCTTCTTCCCGGACACATATTACGAATTTTATATTGTGCTCTTGTCCTACCCTATTTAACATATTGTAATCTTATCTGGGCAAACACAAACAAAACGAATATCCGTAAGCTGGTAGTCCTACAAAAAAAGATAGTTCGCATTATATCTGGGGCTGACTTTCGTGATCACACCAATCCTATTTTTAAAGATCTAAAACTACTGAAATTAACGGATATAAACTTACACCAACAGAGCGTCTTTATGTATAAATGTACAAATAATATATTCCCAAGTCAATTTAACGAGCAATTTTGTTTCCGCAGGAATTCGGAGTTCCATGACTATAATACGAGAGGTGCGAGCCAAATACACTTACCAAAACATTGTTTCCGCAGGAATTTGGAGTTCCATGACTATAATACGAGAGGTGCGAGCCAAATACACTTACCAAAACATAGAACCCGAAAATTTCAGTTTGACATTCGCTATTCAGGCCCCAAACTTTGGAACTCCCTGCCAGAAGCAGTTCAAGATACACTTTCTCTGCATACTTTCTCGCGTAAAATGAAAAATAATTTAATTTCCTCGTAATTGTATACTTGTTTGTTCTATTATATTTCCCTATTGCACTTACGTTAGCATTGACATATGCACATGGTTATTAATGTATTGGCGTGTTCCAATGTCCAACAGGACCAACACCTGCAACTGAAATGCTTGCTGTTTATTATTTTGTTTTACTTGTGTTGTTATTTGCATTGATTATGTATATGAAAAAGGAAATAAATAAATTCAATTCAATTCAATTCAATTCAATGTATACACACACACACAAACACACCCACACACACGCACATACACCCAAACACACATATATACAGTCGTGCATTAAAAATATACACGTGCGCATGCATTTCTCCACCCCTCTCTCTCTTCTTCTCCTCATCCTTTTACATAATTCATGTTGTATGTCTTCCATCCTTCCACGCTTTTCAATGTCTTTTCAATTCCGCAAATCATAAATGACACGGTTTTTGCGAGTCAATATCTAAAGCTTCAAAATATAACGATCTTTATTAAATTTTGGCGTCAAATATATTATACAATGAGAAACATATTACTGTTATCTGTTTTAGATTCAAGATTCAAAATTTGTTTAACAACATATTTACATTAATNTTCGGACTGCCTTTTCAATATTTTTGTGAAGGTAAATAACCAAATAAACTCGTAAGTATTTTTCCAACTCCTTGTCATCCCACTGATCCTAAATGATGTCAAAAGTGAGCACGAACTAAACTAGCATTCCAGATTTAAACCAATAGATCAGTTTTCAATAGAAAATTAGAGGATGTTCATAGTTTGTTCATAGATTTCCAACACAACATGCTTCACGTACAAAATGAATGCGAACTCGCACACCGCATACAATACCACCGGTCACTCCACCGATTCTGCGCCGGTTGGCCCCCGTGCGATTCATTTAGCGCACCGTAGGAATAACGGCTGGCATTTTCTAAGCAATATTACGCCAGAATACGTGCGAAAATCTTCTCCTAATTTCGTGCACAGTTATGTTTAGGCATGTAAAGCAATTTGTGATGGCATCAGCTCGTTTCACATCAAAGGAACATGGACCGGTAGATTATAAAACAGTTCAAAAGCCCGGTGTGGTACTGGAATGCCCTCTTTTAAAAACAAATTTGAATGTTAGATCCCAAGATCCGTAACCGTAACCATGAATGATTTCTTGCATAAATATGCTGCCACACGGAGATTTGTCGCAGGAAGATAAACGTGCGGCCGGACATTTACAAATTACAGTGGTTCGATCGAAGTGATTCCTGTTTAGACAAAGGATTGAAATTATAAATATAACATTTGATGAAGCAGGTGGGTTCAATTTAACTCCTCGGTCATGTAAGACTTTGCCTTTAACCCATTAAGAACTGGATTTTTTTTATTCCCATTGAATTTGTGCAGGAACCACCAGGTTCCAAATGTCAATGGGTTTAGTTCAATCGGTCAGTGTCAGGATCAAGAGGACTGCTGCAGGAAAGGAGAGATTCACCCTGCATAGTATCCGCAAAATGTTTGTAACACATTCTCAAGCGTTCTATCCAGACTTGAAAAGCAAGATGGCGACTTGTCCCATGTAGAAGTAGATGAAATGCTTGGTCTCGTGCGTCACGTAGCTGCCGAAGTTGCGACCGACGATGCAATGCCAGGTCGGGTTGTTGGTTTTGTCGAACTCCTTATTGATGTAGGCGGCGATGTCCTTCTCGATGTTGTGTCTCTCCATAGCTTGGGTGGCGACTTCAATAGCGTCCTGCTGCATGTCCTCAGACATGTCGGCGTTCTTGATCACTGCTTTATTTTTTGAAGACATGGTGATGGTTTCGATATTCTGCGTATGGAAAAGAAAAAAATGAGCGAATAGTGTAACATTTTGGTTGCGTGCATGAAAGGTTCAATTGTGCTGGTATACGCCGGGCTAAATCCAGGGTAATGATAATGCAAAGCGCCTTGAGCACTCCGCAGAGTCGCTACGTGCGCTATACAATTTGCATCTATTATCATTATCTCGCTTTTCAGCCAGAGGGCCGCGATTCGAGTCCCACCTATGGCGTTAATTTCCTTCAGCAAGAAATTCATCCACATTGTACTGCACTCAACCCATTATCATCATTACAATTATTATGTTGATCGTTATAGATTGAATCGGTTTGAATATTCCGATTGGCTAACGTAATATACCAAGCTTATATTAGCCCACCGTGTCTCATTTTTGCACAGTGACGTCCATCTCCAAGTACATCGACTATGAGTAACATGCATTTATACAATTTTTTTTTACCATAGGCAGATAGGGGTGCATATCTTCACCCTAATTGTGCTGCTATATTGTCCAACATTGAAAGTACAAAATTGCATCTTAATTTCTTAGCGTTTGGCACTTCTTTCCCAAATTGGCGAGTGCGTAGCATCCCAAATAAATATTCAACAGTTTTTAATTGATGGATCACACCTAGTACTCTGGAAAAGTGAAGATTTTTTTTTAAAGTATTTATTGGAACAATACTCATAATATCAAATTAAAGTACATTCATGCGATAGTCGACAAAATAGAACATAATATATCACATTGAAAATCTGAAGATCTTGTGTAACAAAAGTGTAGCACCCCTAACCCGTTCCAGCCATGATTTAATTGATGAACTTTTACCAAAGGCTGAATCAAACCTCTTGAAAACTGATCAACCCAAATGATTAAACTCATATAAAGACAAAAATAAAAGATTATTAATAATAACTAATGATACTTACCAATATCCCTAAACAAAAATTAATGATTCCCACGAAAACTTTTCAGGCCTCCTTGTTCAACGATTGTAATTTCCCACAATGAGAATATTTTTACCAAAAATGAGGTATTATAAGCGCTTCGTGGATTTCCAACGGATTTATCAATATTTACTTAATCGGCCGACATGAATTAATCTCATAAGAATCAAAATAGAGAGTCACTGATGTCAATAGAAGAAAAGAAAAAAATAAAAAGGGAAAAATTGAGAGATGGAAAGAGAGAGAGAGAGAGAGGGGAGAGTGAAAGAGAGAGAAGGAGAGAGAGAGAGAGAGAAAGAGAGAGAGAGAGAGAGAGAGAGAAGCAGGGGGCGTGGCATCCCATTTTGCCTATTGACTCTGGACATTATGGATTTAAAAAATCGTGATCATTGGCGGGTTTATCACACTATTCGTAGCTTTTCACTATGGCTTGTAACGATTCACAATCATAATAGCATGCCAACGTGAGCATTTTCTATTATCACAAACAAAAAGGACCAAGTTTTCTATTTCTATTGTATTTCAGATCCAACTTTGTCTGAATTTGACATTTTCAACTTCGAATTTTTGCTTGATATAAAAAGAAAAGTGTCTTTTATGAGATTTCAAGAAATGCGCATAAATCCTAAACGATGTTTGTGAAAAGGAAGTTTAGTATCAATGTCGAAAAAATGATTAAAAAAAATTACCAATAGATTGCCAAAATATATCACTTTTTTTGCCAGAACAGATTCCAATAAGAAATCGACTACTCGTGCCGACAAGAACGCTTTGGCCAGACTCGAGGCTTGTCCGACATAGCAACAAGAAATGTATGCAAGCTGGATTCCAAGTAGTGTAGTCTTATCAAGTTATCCCCTGCATGGTTTAATGGACTACGAAACGCATGTGAATTCGAATATGTTACAAAAATGGTAATTCAGATGAACGACTGGGAAGATGTAGTTTGTATTTTCAACTATATTAAAACCCCTATCCACAGGCAAATACCACACACAGACACACACACATGTCTCTGAAGTACAAACCCATCCCACTCACAACCCACAAATTTAGACCCACATAACCACTCATAAAAAAATATACACAAATGCACACACATATATACACTCACACACTCACCCGCACACACTTTAAATACACACACACACACACACACACACACACACCGTCCCATCAACCCACATGACTCAAGGAATACACACGCATTCGCACTTACACTCCCATGAACAAACACAGACCCATACACCCATAAACCCACATATGTCCCCCACACACACATACATACACATTATTGCACATACCTGCAAAAGATTACACTCTTAACTTCTTACGGGTACACACACTACACACAAACACACTTACCCACGCAAACACTTTAAATTCACACTCACACACACCGTCCCATCAACCCACATGACTCACAGAATACACATGTATTCGCACTTACACTCTCACGAACAAACACAAACGTATAAACCCATAAACCCACGTACATGTACATCCCCCACACACCCATGCGTACACACCTACATAGTTACCTACAAAAGACTACACTCCTAACTTCATACGGGTACACTAGCTGCACACACATACAAAGCCATCCCGACCACATCGCACAGAACACATAAGTTTAGACCTACATAATACAAATACCAGATACACACCCCCACACACACCTACGGGTTTTCGCCTCCAAACGTGGACATGTGTTTTAGTTTGTGTGTGTTTGTGTGTATTTGTGTGTTAGTTTAGAATTCGTTACCATGGACCGAGGACACATCCCTGACGATCCAACATATAACTGAGGACTTGCAATCGTGGACGTTCTAATTTGACAAAGTACCACCCAACCGAGGACGTACCCCCTATCCTTCTTTAAATGCATTTTTATTGTAAAGCTCTGCATATACGATCTGATCTCATACAGAATTACAACCGTGGACGGTCCCCCGTTGCAGGTACGTCCGCGGTTTGAAGGTATTTTTGCATGGTGTGGCCCGCGGTTGGCGGCGATTTCAAACGCACTCACTTGATCGACAATGTAGAAGATGTTGTGAGTTCGAAACGGTTTGATGTTCATGAGAAGTATTGTTGTCATAAGACGTTGAGAGCCTCGACAATAGGCTAGATCGTCTAGTGCCATTGCAACAGAAGATCACACTTCACCATCTCTTCAATTATATAAAATCATTTATTTACATTGAAATATAATCAAATATGCATTACTGTTTCCATATTAATTATAATAGCCGAAAATACAGTAGTTAACATTGCAATAGTACTATAAAACCCAAACATGCCCAAATGCCACGGCTTTCAGCCCCAATGTCCTATGTTACCATTTATTTGTTTAAAAGTGATAAAGTTAATTATATTGTTTACTTCAGGGTTCATTTTTCACAAAAAATAATGTGCCTTTATAAAGGGAAGTAACAGCCTCTTTATAAGGGAAGTAACATTCTCCAATATACTCAGGCGCGTAGCAAGGTTGGGTGGGAGAGGGGTGACAGGCGGAGAGGCGGGTGGCATGTGAAAATAAAGCGGACGAAAGACATCGACAATGGATGGATGTTAGGGTGCACCCCTGAAAAAATTGTGTCCGCCCCCATTAGCTTCTGGATATTTCGATATCGTATTCGTGGTCGACGCAGCGCTCATCCGGACTTGAAAAGCAAGATGGCGACCTGACCGAGGTAGAAGTAGATGAAATGCTTGGTCTCGTGCGTCACGTAGCTGCCGAAGTTGCGGCCGACGATGCAATGCCAGGTCGGGTTGTACTTCTTGTCGAACTCCTTCTTGACATGAGCAGCGATGTCCTTCTCGATGTTGAACTTATCCACAGCATCGTTGGCTACGTCGATGGCGTCCTGCTGCATGTCTTCCGTCATGTCAGCGTTCTTGATCACGGCTTTCTTGTTTCCAGACGACATCTTGGTTAGCTCACGATTCGGTAAACCCTGAAAAAGTTAGAAAAAAAAAAAAAAAAAAATCGATGAATATTTCACAGGATTATTTTGTTTTCATTTCATAAAGTAATGATCTGACGGTAGCCAACTTCATTGCATAAAGTGTAGTGGGTGAATAGTCAACCCACCCAACTGTTGGACAATGTTTTCCTCATATGTTAGGCAAATGTTTATGCTTTACAATAACCAGCAATTTGGTAATATCTTGCCCAACGGTGAGTGAAGTTATTAGGCCCCGGTCACATATGGCCCCGGAAGCAACACGATTCAATTGTAATTGTAAACTAACAAAGAGTCGTGTTGAATCGTGTTTCTTCCGGGCCTCTATGTGACCTGGGCCTTAAGTAGCCTAATAACAAAGACAATTTGCTCTAGCCCCAGTCACAATTGGAGCCCAGACTCAACACGACTCAACACGATTCTTTGTCATTGTTTATCACCCAAGTTGAAGCCTACACAAAGAGTCGTGAAAATTTCACCCCGAATACGTTAAGCATATTGCTATTTTTGATGTGCTGTACATGTGGAATGCAGAGACAATACAGGAGCAGAGAAATCAATATACAATCAATATATACACGGGGGAAGATCGTATGGAAGTATTTGGACCCTCGGGCCAATTGCACGAAATGGTCTCAGCTATCATCTTCTTACTAAGGCGTTTTAACATTTTCTGTCACCCTCCTCACATAGACTTGTCCATGTTTGTGTCTGTGTTAAGAGGGTAGTACAAGAAGTTAAGACGTCTTAGCAAGAAGATGACAGCTAGGAACAAAGCGTACAATTGGCCCCATCAGCTGTTTGTCCATCGTCATAACAGCAGAGCCACGTCTTGCGACACTCTCTTAACATAGACTTGTCCACGTTTGTGTCTGTGTTAAGAGGGTGGTACAAGAAGTTAAGACGTCTTAGCAAGATGAGGACAGCTAATAACATCCTGTGTAATTGGCCCCAGCTGTTTGTCCATCGTCATAACAACAGAGCCACGTCTCGTGTCACCCTCTTAACGTAGACATGTCCACGCTTGTGTCTGTGTTAGGAGGGTGGCAAAATAAGTTAAGACGTCTTAGCAAGGAGAGAATAGCTAAGAACATATTGTGCAATAGGCGGGTTTACTAATAGATGCAAATTGTATGCATACCTTTAACACAGAGGTTGTTCTTGACAACTCGAAAGCTTGCCCGAGGCTTGCCCGGCATAGCAACAAGTAATGTATGCTAACTGGATTCCAAGTATTGTGGTCTTATTGTTATCAACTGGTCTATGGAATACCACATAAATTTGAATATATAAGTAAACCCGCCTATTGGCCCCAGCTGTTTGTCCACCGTCATAACAACAGAGTCACGTTGCTTCAATTCGACTCGAAATCCAGTTCACGGCCCTAATAAAATCTGAACGGGCATACAACTGGCCTTCAGAACCGGCTTTTGAAACTAGTTTAGTGGAAGCCGCTTTGGAATCTAGGTTTGAACGGGGTCTTCAGAACTTGTGGTTCATTTGCCTGACAACCCCGCCCCTCGACTTGGCCCTGGCTGACCCGGGCAGTGTTTCACCAAGTCGTTCTTAATATTACACACGACTTTAAGATCGACAAGTATCAATTCTTGCGCTGAATGCGCGTACTATCATGAATTACTACGCACAAAAAGGGATACCAGTCGATCTTAAAGTAGTTCTTGGAGTCTTTCGTATCTTGGTGTAACACCGCCTCGAGTCCGACGAATCGGAAATTGGGCGTGACTGTCCGAATACGAAATAAATCCGGCACAATCTGACGCATTACAATGCTTACAGACAGTGACAGACGAAATATTAGATGTAAGAAATAAGATTACCACATATACGATTATTAAAAAAGTAATGAACTTACCAATTCTTTTTAGTGACAGCCTGATTGCAAAATAATATTAGTGAATTGAGCACGTCACTTCTCCAACTCCGGCAATTTCTCACAATGCTGAAATTTCACCAAAATGGGGCATTATAAACGCATTGTGAATTTACAAACGGGTTTTTCAATATTTGTTCAATGGTTCAATATTAATTCATCTTATGAGAGAAAAGT
>BQKZ01000630.1:50269-87693 GCA_036244855.1 Temnopleurus reevesii
GCCTTGGCACCTTACCTCGGACGAGAATGTGAGAAGATTACTTGTACAAACTCACTATGGCGCATTGTTTAGGAAGAGAATGTTTGGAGGCGACTTGTACAAACTCGCCTTTGCGGCTTGTTTATATGAAAAGGCGAGAAGGCAACTTGTACAAACTCACCTTGGTCTCTTGTTTAACCCTTTGACTACTGGAACTTAGGAATCCGTACACAAAGTTTATGGGTATTACATAATCCAGTAGTCAATGGGTTAAGTGAGAATGCGAGAAAGGCGGCTTGTACAAACTCGCCTTCGCTCTGCACGTATAGAATTCCGTAGGACTGTCGTAGTTTTTAAACAAATTAGTTTACACATTTGACTTATGATATGTACAATTTTAATATTTTCAATTCTTTTTCTCTCTGACTATCATGACTGGTTTAATGTAAATAAAAACACTGAAAACCCAAAATTTGACTTGATCAGAAATTTGTATATCAACCTATTTACTTCGGAAACTGAATAAACTGAACTGCACTGAACTTACCATAATATGAGAAACTACGATCGTGATTGGCATTTGTACATATATCCGTCCATGGATATCATGGATATGATATTGATCAATGTCAACAATCTTTCAAAGTGAGAAAGAATGTAAATAGGTAAGAAAGTAAGAAAGGAAGAATGATGTTAATGGCGTGCCCTATCAGGCTCTGAACATTTGAGCTAATAAATTTGCAGGCAAAAAAAAATCGGCATTAAGATTCAGCCAGTATATCGGTATATAACTGATTTATGCAAATACTCACCTAATTATTGCAGACACCTTATAGTTATTTGTAAATTATAGTTAGCTTATGCGATGCAGCCCAAAATTCTCCAACTGAATGCAAAATTGATTCTGGTATAGGTGCATGAAATAAAGGTGTGGTGGATTTCAAATCTGGATTTGATATGTTGACAAATGATATACGAAACCCCAATTTCTGATGACCATTATGATTTATAGGATATAGTTATTTGAAGAAAATCACTGGGGTGTACACAGTGATGGCAAAAATATGTATTCTTTATTGTCGTTGTCACGGCACCGATTATTGGAAATGATCGTGAGTGGTAATGCCATTATCACATTATTGTTCGATGGAAGCTATTTTTGATTGGATGATATTGCAGACTTCACAGTAGCTTTTCACTATAGCTTAATAACTTCATAGTCGAGATGCACGCAATCGGGAAATTGACAAAGAGATGTCGCCATGGTGGCATAATAAAAGGTGACCCCATGAAAGATAATTTCATCATCATGTAATTGTTCGCCTTTTTATTGGATGTTTATAGATTATATCCGAAGCTTTTAACTATAGCTTTTTCTGTTGAGTCGCTCCAATTGTAAATTTAGGGTTCAGTATCATAACTTTTTCATCAAGGTGCAATACTTAATAAAATACATGAAAGCCCAAGTACAGTTTTGATAAAGCTGAATATTTCTATCCCCAAATGTTGTCTTCAAATATATATAAAATGAAATATAGTATCATGAACATGTTGCACGAAAGATTGTGTGGAAAATCATGCGCGCATCGTGGGGGCGGGGCGCCCCCCCCCCCCGGGTAAGAGCTAGCGGGCGCCAAAACGTTGAAAGGGGGTGCAAAATTGGTTATAGGGGCGCCAAATTTTGGGTGAAGACCACGGATGTCAAAATCCTGGGTGCGCGCATGACAATGGAGTCATAATAAGACGCGACCTGTTGGAACATATTAATTCCATCATCATACGAGCTAGCTAATAAACAAACACGAAAAAAAAACACCCACCCTCATCCCCCACACACAGGGCTCTGTGTATGTGTATGTGTTTACATATAAATCAAACCTACATATCAACACACACACACACACACACACACACTCACACACACGTACGTATATGCAAAGATTTGGACCCTAAATAATTATTACGTACACGGTGCACCCACAACAATGATAAATTGATAAGCTGTGTACGTCTTCATTACACACACACACACATATATATTCACACACACATATATATATATATATATACACATACATATACACACACAAACACACACACACACACACACACACACATATATATATATATATATACACAGTAGTAGTTTGAATACTTTTCTTCAATTCTACGTTGCTTATGATCAGTAATTAAATACATATAATACTTATCACTTCTTATGTTTTTTCTTCGTTTTATAGGGTGACTAAAATTCATAGAAGAAGTATTGACGATGAATATCTTTTTTTCAAGAAGAGCAGAAAATGGGACAAACAGAACAAAATTTAAGAAACATGGGACAAGTAATAAAAAAATTGTGTATTTCTATAATTTTAATGACATGAAAATATTCCGAATACAATCAAATCACGATACACATTGGTAACTTTTAAGTTAAGTCATGGTTTCACTCTTAACCATTTAAAATGTGTACGTTAATACAAACCAAGTTAAATATTGTCAAAAATATTATTTCATGAAACATAAAGTAGGATATTTTACATTTTTATTCTAATGATCCGGGGTGGCCCATTCAGCATAGGTTTCAAATTAGATCAAATCAAATCAAATCAAATCATTTTATTCTATTTCTTTGAAGATTCAAACAAAAACTTTTCATAAGTCTCCCAACAAAGAACACAGGATAAAATGAATGCCTATACACAGGTAAAATCATTTAAAGATATAAATACATTGGAAAGCAACAAGATGAACTGTTGTTTAGATCTTTCTATTGATATTGACTTTTCGGTAGAGATATTGAGAAGTATACTTTTATGATTTCACATACATAAATATTAGCTAGGGATATGAAATATTTTGAAAAACAATTAACATTTTTAAAGTGTACATACACAAATATATATAAGTATAGAAACGTAAACATGGTTCCTTAAAACATGAACAAAGAATCAATTTTTGCAGTCTTGATATCTATAAAAGGTAACTGGTTAGATCGAACCATGACGTAAAAAATCCTTAAAGTTGGCAACGTCTTTCTTATATTCACAAGTTTTTCGTGTCAGTAAGAAGTAAAAAGTGTTTAATTTGTTTTCGGGTTTCCCCGGTAATTATCCTTTTTTTCTGTTTGAAGACTCTTTCTGCTTCTGTTAGAAAAAGATGATTATTTAATTGGCTTTCCCTTTGTTCCTTTTTAGTGAATTGCGACGAATCTCCTCTAAATTTACAAATTTGGGATCATTTCACATTAAACAAGATTTCAATCGATACCAATATGATAATACGCGTGATTTAAAAGGCGCCAAATCCACTAGTATTTAGTGCTGAAGGAAAGAAAAGTGATCGGGAGGATATAGCGCTCTCAAAAATCGTCTAGAGTCTGTAATAAATCTGAAGCAGGGCGAGAGATATCTTGTGATGAACAAGTGGGAAAATTATATTTGAACATAAGTACAGTGTTTGAAATCGTTCAAGAAGATTGGCATGGTCATTCGAAAATCATAGTAATTCGGTAGAAGATCGTAAGGATCGCACATATATAAAGAAAACGGTGAAGATGAACTGGATGATTTGTACAAATTCATGCTTTAGGCCCCAGTCACATAGAAGCCCGGAAGCAACACAGTTCAATACTACTATTTGTCCAATTCACAGTGAGCTGCCAGCGGACAAAGAGTCTTATTAAATCGAGGTGCTTCCGTTGCCCTATGTGACTGGGGCTTTAACATGTTTAAGCCACGATCTGTTAATGGGAGTCTATGCATGTTGCACACTCATATACCACATATTTGACAAAAAAAAACCTGTTCCTTGAAAGCTTATTGGAGTTTATCCTGATTTGAAAAGCAAGATGGCGACTTGTCCCATGTAGAAGTATATGAAATGCTTGGTCTCGTGCGTCACGTAGCTGCCGAAGTTGCGGCCGACGATGCAATGCCAGGTCGGGTTGTACTTCTTGTCGAACTCCTTCTTGGCGAAGGCGGCGATGTCCTTTTCGATGTTGAACTTCTCCATTGCTTGTGTGGCGACTTCAATAGCGTCCTGCTGCATGTCCTCAGACATATCGGCGTTCTTGATCACGGCCTTTCGATCAGTCATGATGATGAATATACGAACCTTTGGTAAAATCACAAAAAGAATCACAAACATGCGATAAGAGCACTCCTCTTTTTGCTAATACATCTTAACTTCTTGTGCCACCCTCTTAACATAGACACGAATGTGGATACGTCTCTGTAATGAGGGTAGCACAAAAAGTTAAGACGACCTTTCAAGAAAAAGATAGCTATGATCATTTCGTGCAATTGGCCCCTGAAGCATAAACGACCCTACGAAAAAATGCTTTGATAAAATGGTCTCCCTGCATTTCAACTATCGCTTTCTCAGGTTTCTACAGCTTCCGAATGTATCTTTGCCATAACCAAAATAAATATCATTGCCCCTCAAAATGGCCTATCTATTTTCCCCCTCGAAATTACACTCAAACAAAATGTACAGACAATGAGAATATCATGTCCAGATATTGTATAATAATATTAAAAGCATTGTTCATATTTTTTCTACATTTTTGACAGGTTATATTAAGGATGTTTATCGTTATCAATAATGCCAGCTGTATTTTGTCCGTCACACGTTCTTATAATGATCACATGAAGAAATCTAGAGTGTGAATGGTACATAGTAAAATTCGAATAAGCGTAGATCATATTAAGATAAGGTTTGCAGTTGCACCGTAAGGTATGTTGGGGTTATCTTTCAAGAAAAATCCTGAAAAGGAGCGCGTCACGTCCAATAATGATAAAAACACGACGTTGAGGGTAAATTTAAGTAACCCGTTCTCTGGTGAAGAAATAACGTGCAATGGTATCTTCACATGANTACCCTTACAACAATTTTTTTCACATATTTATTTGAAAATAAACTGAATAAAATCGAAATTACGACTGGGGACGTCCCCACTTCTCAGATGTCCTCACTTGTTGGGTTAAAACCACAAAATTGTCCCCAAATGTCTGTTCTTACAAACCCACACACACACACACACACATATACCCACGTTGTCTCTCACTGCATTTTCAGCTATCAAGTTGTTCCCATTTACACATTAGAGGAACTCACTTAATCTATTACTACTTTGATATTCTATGTATATATATACACACACACACACACACAAAAACAACACAATGCCTACAAACAAAACAAACCACATACATCCATAACTGTTATGCCAAAATATCAATATCAAGTTGTTCCAATTTAAACATTAGAGGAACACATTTAATCTACTACCTTGATATTCTAGACTCAAACACACGCACACATACAAACACACACACATATATATATATATATATATATATATATACATGTACATACATACAAAAACAGAACACAATGCCAACGAACAAAACAAACCACACACACCCATAACTGTTATGCCAAATATTAATAGGTCTAACTTACACAACACAAAGATACACACACACACACACACACACACACACACATACACATCCACAGTATACAAACATATGAGGCACATTAGTAGCAGATTCATGTGACAAAGCCTTTTTCATCACAGCTAAATCAAAACAAAACACTTACTGCCATATAATGTGCTTTTTAAAGCAGATCTATATTCTCCACTTTCCATTCTGTTATTTCTTTTTCTGCTGTGTAAGCGCATAGGGACATGCTATGGCTATGTGTTATGCGCTATAAAAGAACTGAATATTATTATTATTATTATAATCACTTACACTTCCTTGCCAAATTCATATAAAACACACACACACACACACACACACACCCATACCCATAAAAGCATTCAGACCACACATTACATAACACATTCAAGATATTTCCCAACATCTGATTTTAGCAAGTCAATTAATCAACTGACTTGCTGATTGCAGTCAATTAGTTTCCAGTATAAGACACAGCACAGAACCTAATTCAGTAAAGGTTGTGATAAAGGTCTCATATAAAATGGTGGAGCGAATCTTCAAAATAACTATGCACCACCTAAAATAAGAAACTAGTTGCAAAATTGGTCAACACAAATAATGGAAATGAACAAACTTTTCTTTGCAAGCATTTAATCAAAATTGGAAGACTCTTAACATATTTGAAAGACAATTTTTGAGGTAAGCAGCACCCATATACGTGTATTGTTATTACAATGCAACAAGGTGCTAACAATAGAAAAATATAATTATTACTGTCAATTCTATAACTAATATTTCATATTTCAATGAATTTCAAATACAATCAATATCAAATAACTATTCTAAAAGTCAAGGTATCATGTAATAATTTCCATAAAAAATGTATTAAATCAAATAATTCATCAAATTGCAGTAGTTGTATTAGAAAACATGAACTGTCTTTGGGAAAACAATAAATAGATAGAAATTAAAAACTACACATAGGAATTTGATAATGTTTTTACACGATAAGAGCATTTCTTGTTTCTTAATACTTATTAGACGT
The DNA here is from genome assembly GCA_036244855.1 of Temnopleurus reevesii. Taxonomy (NCBI): domain Eukaryota; kingdom Metazoa; phylum Echinodermata; class Echinoidea; order Temnopleuroida; family Temnopleuridae; genus Temnopleurus; species Temnopleurus reevesii. The sequence goes on from BQKZ01000630.1 coordinate 56,744, forward strand.
ATGTATAAAAGTCTTTTCTTGAAGAACGTATGTGACATTAACTTTTATGTGTGGATGCTCAACACACAAATGCAAGTATTTACATTTCAGACAAATGCATGGACAGTAAATATTGTTGCAACTTAACTATTTAATTAAATAAAGTCTCTGAAATTAATCGAAGAATTGAACAATATCTTTGTAGAGCATAATTAAATGTTTGATGTTTGTATATTTGCACAAACCGATAAAATTCGTAAATGTATAACTTTACTTGTATATAATGAGTATAATAAATGAAGCTTCATGGTGATAACAAGTGTTGCTAAATTGTGTGTGTATGTTACAATGTAACTGTACGTTCTATATAATATTACCTGATTTGACAGAATAATATTAATACAACTATGAAAATCTTATGCACATTACATGGGAAGATAATTATTAAAAAATCACAGATCCTGCTGCTTAAAAGATCAAAATAATCATACATCCTTGACTCAATAAAATACATATTTCATTTATAAATTGCTCTCACACGCTCAAAACTTTGTAACTAAATAAAATAATAGCAGCCTCATGCAATACAATATATATTTGATTTACTTAAAATGTCATTAAATATTTCAAAATGAAAGGTAAAACCATGCCTTATGGATTGTAACATACTTTATTAATTATTTTTTAATGGATAAAGGTGCAAGAAACTACCTGCATCTTGAAGAGCAGTTCATCATTGCAGAAAAGTTACCCTATCTTGGTCATATTTCATTGTATGGGTGATAGATAATCCAAATTAGTTTCCCATCAAAATCAATTGTTATTCAGACCTCAATATCAGGGTTTGATCAGGGGCCTGTAACATAAAGAGATCGATAAATTTTGCAATTAATCGTATCTCTTTGGTACACACTTTGCCATAGACTTACGATAAATTTTAATCGTAAGTTTAATTGCATCTTTTTATGTTACAGGCCCCAGGTCTAATATTGGATCTGTTAACAAAACATTTTTAGTACCATTTTACCACGGACATCAAAATTAAATGCCTCTTGATTGTCAATCTGTTGAGTTAAATGGCTAATAATCAATACGGCATGGTTTACAATAATCTTAACTACATATTTTCAGCCTCCATTGGGTTATACACAGCATTATACCTATTAAAATGGCTCCAAAAATATCTTTTTATCTAAAGCAAAGAACCCTATTTGTAATGTCCAATGATTAAATATTCATAGTAACTTGCCCTAAAAAGCAGGTATGATTATATTACTAAGTGATTAGAATAACTTTGGCATGGATTCAAGCAATCTAAACTACATATTTTCAGCCTCCGTGGGATCATAGGCTGCATTATATCTATACAACCCATCATTATATCCACGATTATTCATCCATCTCGTGCTGGTCCCCGCATCAAGGACGTTCTCCCTCTGACCGACCATGCTTATTCGGACGTGGCCGGGGTCTGCGGCCGCTTCCTGCGCGTAGTCAACGTTATTTCGTGGATCGTCGACTTCCGAGGAGGTGTATGAGGTGCTGTCGGTGGCGAAGAGGATGTCGGATTGTCGATAACCTCGTTGCATACCGTTATTGACCTTTTCTACCTTAGCCATCTGGGAACGCCGTCTGTTTTTGAAAGATAAAGAAATATTAATTACATCAATCCTCTGACATAGGGTGTTTTGCTCCGACTGCAAATCAGTTGCAAATTGAACTTTCATTTTTATCTGTGAACTATCTACGATTTTGACAATGCGCGGTATGAAACAATGAAACAAATTTTCATATTCAAAGTGTGAGGTTGATATTCAGATATCTTGCTCCCAAAACTCTATTCAATGAAAAATATAAATGGATTAAATACTAAAATCCAAACATTCTGAATCAATATAATCCTAATAAGAAAAATACAAAATTCAATTGAGTCAACAAATCTTTTAATGTATCTGGCTCCCATGTTTGTGCGTATTGCAACTCCTTAACAAAAGAGTTAAAAAAATTTACACAAAATGATTTTGTAATTTAAAACAATATCAAATCACGCTGTCTCAACTATGTTATTACAGTCAGTTTGATGAAAAAAGTAATCTATACAGGAACTATAAAGATATCTATGAAAATTGAATAAATCGTATCACGGACGCTTATTTCCAGCAGATTGTGCCTATGTAGATCATATATTGAATTGCAGCTGCTTTGGTGCGCTAAACAATGATTTTAAAGTCTAATATTGTCACAGTTTTGTTTATGCACACCATCACCCATTAAGGAAGCATTAAGTTGAGAATCTTTAAAATGTTAATGGTATACAATGCCTTTTAAACTTGTCAAAAATTGATGTGAATCTCACCTTTTGACCTTGGCATGGATGAGAAGGATGACAAAGATGAGGACGACGAGGAGGAATCCAAAAACTACCAGTAAACCAATCAAGATATCTCTCCATGGTATACCTGAAAGAATGAAAGAAAAATAGAAATCACAATCAGACACTTCATCTAGAATTATAGCTCCACTATTGTAGGAAGGAAGCTGATGTGAGACATCTATTAATAGTCGGTGCAATTGATAACATCTCTTTACATGTGGGGTTTGTGTTGCTACTGAATTACATTCATTATTTTACATACCAAGAGATACTAACTGAAGAACACAGACCTGTTGGATAAAATTTGAGCTGTCCATTGTAAATAAGTCATATCAGTACCAGTACCAGTATCTCATCTTCATATAATTGGATAATTGGAAGTTATGTTGACAATTTTAACATTTGGTCAACGTTTTTATCTGTCTGTCCCATTTTTCTCCAATTATACAGGGTACCTAACTTTACAAACTTTATGAACTTTATTACCCATAACCCTTTTTATCAATAACCCTTTAAGGTCATTACAACTAGTTTTCAAATCAGATATGGATGATGATATGGTTTTCATGTTTGTTCCCACTTTTGCTCAGTTGTTGCTTTATTCACATTTAAGATCTGTGCTCTTCTAAAAAGTATGGGGGTTTTGATTTTATTTGTCACAGTCACATTCGTCCGGAAATACATGTTACATTTTGTGTGCAGCTGTACATTGTTATATCATAGCTCAGATTAATCTGTGACGAGCCCTACCAATCTGTGACAAGCCCACAGACGATCCCGTGTCTCTTGTGTGCATGCCATTGAGAAGTCAGCTGGAATTAGACGCCTGAAATCGAAATTGATTTGGGGAGTGAATGAACGAGAGCAGTCAACGTGTTGACATTGTTTCCGGTCAACCGTGACTGTAACAAATGAAATAAAAACACAACTTACTAGATGGAGTCACTGTTGTACGAGATGGCTCAGTTGGTCCTTCAGTAGGCTCCTTTGTTGTTGGTAACATAACTAGAAACAAAAACAGAGAAAACATTTACAAAATCAATTCATGGGTTGAATCAGTGATAATGATGAAGATTAGCAAAATTAAAGTTGAAACTTTTGCCACATGTATATATTTACGCTTTGAGAGACACCTGATTATGTTCAAAATTCAGATTGACATTTTATTAAAAAATTACCTTCTTCACAGTTAAGTCCCTGGAGGCCATTCTGGCATGTAACATAGAGCACTTCTGCACTGATGCCTACATTCTCAGCAATGTCTGCACGCTTCCTACGACCACTAGAGGGTGTTGTCCTCCGTGTCAAGACTCTAATCCGGTACGACTCGCTGGGTTCTAGTCCGTCGATGGCATAGCTTGTTGTACTGGCGTCAAGCTCAGTGGAGTTGAACCATTCAGAGGTAACGGAAGTTGACTCAATTCTGTTGGTAAACAAAAGTAAGGGTTCATGGTAAATGGCAAGTACATGTTGCATTTTGTCATCAATAATATATGTATGCAAAAGCTTTGAACATTTTAAGTCAGATCAGCAGTGAAAGTTCAAGAGGACGAATCTATGTGACATCTTTAAAATTCTAATAGAAAAATTGGAAAATAATAATCAAGTTGTACCACCAAGCATCTATTTAGTTTAACTCAACCAAGAGTTTGAACAAGGAAACATATACAATGTTTTGATTTTAGAGTGAAGGAAAAAGTTACTGGAAAATCCTGAACAAGTTGTCCCATAGAACTTTCATTCCCTTATAACCTAAAATGGAAGAGTATATGCCACACATCATTTAATCATTTGTTTTTATTAGACAATGTTTAAAATTATACTTCATCGGGGCAAGAAGTATACCTAAAGCCCCAGTCACATAGAACCCCGGAAGCAATGCAATCAAAGGCGACTCTTTGTTCAGTTCATAGTTAACTGCCTAAGAACAAAGAATCGTATCAGGTTATGTTGCTTCTGGGTTTCTATGTGACTGGGGCATAATAAAAAACATGGCATTTAGAGATAATCAATTTCCGTAATAATCTTCTCTTTACCTGTATTGAACCATATGCCAATCTGCTGCCACACTGACGGACCATGATATTGTCAGGGAGGTACTCGATGCTGTGCTCAAGATAACGTCATAGGCTCCAACACCAGAATAGTCTGTATAATATTGAAAATAAAGGTGAAATCAGTTAGAACATTTAAAATAAATATGTCAAGATGTTAGCCCTGAACTATCTATCTATATGCATTGATTGTCATGACTATAGAGGCAACTCTGCCGAAGTCTTAAAAGATCTTAAAAGCCCCAATACAAGATGATACTTGCATGAAATCTAAATTTGTTATGATTAAACATCATTTTCACCTCAACAATAAAGACAGTTTTAGTCAACAAAAATTCAATCATGGATTCAACCTCTATAGGAAAAGATTGGGATTTCTAAAGGACATAAATTCTAAATTTGTTATAATTCAACATTATTTTCACCTTAACGATACGGAAAGTTTTTGTCAAGAAAAATTTAATCATAAATTTGACTCTATAGGACAAAATTGGAATTTCTAAATTACATAAATTCTAAATTAGTTATGATTCAACATTATTTTCACCTAAACAATAAGCAAAGTCTTATACAAGAAAAATTAAATCATAAATTTAACCAAAATATTGACTAGATCGAGACTTCACCTGTATCACACATGGTCTCTCCAGCAAAGCCCTGCTCACACGTCAACGCACTGATCACATCGCTAAACTCCACGGACTGCTCCTCGGCAAACGCCGCCCTCAGATCATACTCAACATTACTCTCCAGCCCCGTAAGGACGTAGAAACCTCTGGTACGGTAGACCACGGAACCGTTGGTCCAGGGGGCGCTGTCATCAGAGCGGTACTGAAGAACGACGTCGGTGACGGTGGCTGGGGACGACCATTCAGTGGTTATAGAGAGACTGTTGACGTGGGTGAGTTCTATCCTGTACATTGATTCTATTGCTGCAGAGGTAAAGAAGAATCGTGATATATGGATTAATTATTTCTCAAAATTGATGGAATTCAGGAAAAAAAGAAAAGTGATGAAAATATGAATGTTTTGTTAAACGGGGACGACCATTTGGTGGTTATGGATAGGCTAATGACGTGGGTGAGTTGTATCTTGTACATGGATTGAATTGCTGTGGCGGTAAAGAAGAATCATGAGATATGGATTATTTATTTCTCAAAATTAAGGGAATTCCAGAAAAAAGCAAATTTATGAAAATAAAAATGTTTTGTTAAACTCTTTGAAAATTTTTCCTTCATGTGTGCGATTTGCTTCCCATAGCTTCATTCTACTGCTTTAGAGCTAGCGGGAGTCAAGAGAAATGCTTGATTCTCTAAATTTGATAATAAACTGTAGAATTGGGTTAAGAGGTACATGTACATAGGATTGAATAGGAATAAAATTATTTCATGGTGGCGTTTTATGAATTCCTCCATAAATATTCAGGGAATTTGGGAATTTTATATGTATTTCAACTAAAAACGTTTCAATTTGTAGTAATAAGATGTTTACCTTGAAAATGGTTGGGACTTAAATTTTTTCTTTCAAAAGGGAATGGCCTGGTCACCTTTGTTTTTTTCATTGTTGCGTGCCTACTGAGAAACTGGTTCCTACATCAAAACTAGACAATACCATTTTATGAATTCCGACTTTGTCAGAATTCAAAATATGCAAAATTCGAAATATATGAATTTGTTCATAGTTCAAATGTCCGGTTTTAAAAAATGGTTGTTTAAAAAGATTTAACAATCAAACTCCTTACCAGTCAAGCAGTCAGCACCTCTAAACCCTTCCTCACACGTCTGCAATGTATACACCTCTCCGAATGCCTCAGAGTTATCATCATAGACCAGCATCAGTCTGATGTCATAGATGATGGCAGGGGTGAGTCCATTAATGGTGAAGGAAGCTTGGTCTGGTGACGATGCTTGGGCCGAAGTCCAGGCCTGGGACAGATTTGGCCTGTACTCCACAACCACCTGAAGTGTAAAACAATATACAAATAAAGATAAGATACTGCATACTCAATTGCATTGGTAGTTGTGAGAGAAATTTTAGACGGTGATCTGCTAACTGGGGAAGAAAAAAAAGTTGATACATTGATGGTAAAGGAAGCTTGTTCTGGTGACAAAGCTTGGTCGATGTCCAAGCCTGGGACAGATTTGGCGTGTACTCCACGAAGATCTGTGGTGTAAACCAACACAAAATTGAATATTCTATTTGAATATTATATAACTCAAATTGTATTGTAATCAGCAGAGATGCTACTTCTGTCATCTTACTGCGCAGTAGTCCCGACTAGAGGTTGGGACTATGTTCTGCTAACTGGGGAAGTGGGAAGAAATGTTATTCTTCTGAAATATAATTATTTCCATATCAATATTAAGATTGTATAATATTATATCCCCAATTTCTGGGAGGAAACATCTTCATCTTACCTCCACAAATTAAAGCAAAAACATAATACATACAAGCTATCAGATTCCATGGTAGTGTTTCACTAAATTAGAAAATATTCAAAGAATTACTGGAAGGTGTTCTTGGGCACTTTCTTACCCACTCAGTATTTAAAACTGTTCCTAAAACCAGTCATTCAGAAAGACTTTCTTGATTGTAAGAACAATTTGGTGAAACCAAACACCTTCCAGCAATTAGAATTTATCAACAAATAACAATTACAAGAACCAGAATGTTTATGGGGGAGGGATGAAGCAAGGGATTATCCTGGGTACTATTTACAATAGCAAGACTAGAAAGAATTAGAAAGACAAACCTGGATCACATTTGCTTGCTGCAGGGTCCAGCTGAATGTCAGAGAGGTGCTTGTCTTTCCGACAGTCTCGATAACATAGAGAGAGGCAGCAGCAGTGGTAGAACCTCCTATGGTCGAGGGCTCCATGGTAGAGGGCGTGGTTGGTGCCATGGTAGAGGGCGTGGTTGGTGCCAGGGTGGAAGGCGTGGTTGGTTCCATAGTGGACGTTCCCATGGTGGTGGGGATTGAAGTGGTGGTGACAACTGGGATTTCTGGTTCAGAGTGAAAGAATGACAGGTAAGATCAGATAAAATGAGAACATACAATTAGCAGTAGGTCTATACTATTTAAGTATTTGGGTTTTGACCAAAGATAAGCCTTCATGTAAGCCTTCAAGTAATCATTTACCATACAAAATCTTCGATTGGCAGCTTGGGCAACAATTGCAGATATCTTATTACTACTATAAATGTTACAGTCATAAATGAAAATAAAGAGTAAAACCCATTTTCAAGTAATCCAATTAGGTAGATTATGTGACGGGGCCGTGAAAAATTTGTTATCGATTAATTTATACAAATTTGCGGTTAAAAATAATTATATGGAAACAATATTGGGAGAATATCGGAAAAAAAATATCTGAAACCGTTAAAGCTATTTCTTGCTTTTTCTAAAATTTGAAGCGAAGCGAGGAAACACATTTTAGGATCTAGGCACCTTCAAGTACAGTGAACTTCATCCACAGCACATACACACACCCACATATACACACTCACAAATGATAAAGCTCACAACCTATTTAACCTTCATCAGAATTTAACAAGAATCATCCTTCCGGCACCAATTTTTGGCATCAGAGGCAGAAAAGGTATGTTCTTACCATTCTCACAGTTGAGACCTCTAAACCCTGCAACACAGGTCTTCATCTGAATCATATCACTGATAGTCGACGATGCATCCATCCTGGTCACCAGCACCCTGACGCTATAGGAGGTATCCTGAGACAAGGTGGTCAGGAGTGCCTGTGTTACTGAGGGTTCAAGCTGATTCGTGGCCAGCCAGATGTCTGACGTGTCAGCAGCAGGCTTGTATTGGACCTGGGACCAGATGATGGCAACGGAAGTCTTCCATGTGATGTTGAGGGAGGTTGGTTGAGCTTCGACCAGTCGTACGTCAAATGCTCCAAGTTCAGCATAGTCTGAGGGAAAAAAATATCAAGAGAGATTATAATATACATGAGTAATTTTTATGGTATTGTACTGGACCTGAGACCAAATAATGATAAAGGAAGTTGTCCAGGTGATGTTGTTGGTAGGGCTTCAACCAGCTGTACTTCAAACGTTCCAAGTTCAGTATGGTATAAATGGTGGAAAATATAATGCCAAGAAATAGATAACAACGACTGTATTCCTCCAGTTGTGTGCTTCACCAATTCTCTCCTAATATTAAACCTATAATTATCTACTATTCACTTACTTATTTCACAATTAGCTCCTTGGAATCCCTCCGGACACAAGGTAACCTGGTTGGTCTCTCCAAACTGCTCCTGCGTATCATTGATCAGCTTGAGACGATAGTCATACGTCACACCAGGATCCAAACCCTCCACGTTATATACCCCTCTATCGGCCGGCACTGCTGGCTCCTCTGTCCAGCCATCGGCGGTGATGATGACCCGGGCACCTGTTGAGGTTGCAGGACGATGCTGGAAGGCGACTTGGTCGACGGTGACGTAGACGGTCCAGGTGACGGTTACGTAATCGCTGCTGACGGTGTTGATACTGGCATCAATGGGTACAACTGGGATTATAAAGCAGAATAAGATGTTAACAATAATAATACAAAATAATTATACAGTGCTACTAAAAAGTGTTTCAAAGAGTTCTGTGCATTATTACCCGGCTATAGCATCGCTATCATATGGCACTCGATGATTTTACATTTTACAATTTTCTGTGTGTATTTATACGAGGGAAGTGTATCAACATTGTGATTAACATTACTGCAAGTGAATTGGCTTTACTCATAATGCATCAATTGAAAAAAAAACTATTTGATCATCATTAAACTATCATATAGGGAAAGATGAACCAACTAAAAAAGGACTGAATATTGATATAAAAGAGCAAGAATAAATAATCCCAGTAAATCACTCAAGTCCTACCTGCTTCGCAATTGAGACCAACCGTTCCACCAGAACAAGTCAGCAGCCCCAACACAGCACTTCCTGCCTGCTCTCCGCTGGCCAACCCAAGAACGACCTGCACCTCATACCTGGCCAGCTCATTCAGACCCTGGATTACATCTGATGTAGCAGTGCTCTCTAGGAGCGTTCCATTGTTCCAGGGGTTAGCAGAGGAGGTGCGGTATTGTGCGCGTACCCATTGGATATCGGCTATGGCTGGTAGGGTCCACTCAAGTTCAAGGGAAGCACTAGTTGCGTAGGCCAGGTTGAAGTTGTATGCACTTGTGGCAATGTAATCTGTTTGTGAAGAAAAATGATATATGAATAATATTGCGCAAATTCAGGCAAAAATCATTATACTTACCATAATTACCAATCCAAATTTTGCTTTAATGGTGCTATAATTTTCAAAAGCACCATTGAAATAAGGATTATTGGCTTCATCATTTCAAATGAAGAAGTCAATTTTGTAATAAAAAGATAAGAAATACTAGGTACAAGTAAACTGTAATCAAGCTCTATTGAACGGTCCAAATATTCCCTTCATCTATACATCTGCACATAAATTCTCCTGTATAACATTATGGACCCTTCATCCCATTACCACACATATCTAAGCCTCAATTGATGATCTAATATTGAAATAATCCCCTACAACCACAAATCTAACCCAACTCACATACAGACTATTTTATACTTTGCCCCCTATTCCCACATGTATATAATATATTGTACATTAATCCCACCGCTGCCACCAAGTTATACTATCCATTGACATGTACCTCTAGAAAAAAATTCTTATCTTACAACATCCACAGAATGCCTATGCTTTATTGACACAAACAATCAACAACAAAGTAGGATGGGCTGGGGCCTCCATTTTTTTAGTTTGCAGGCATGATTGCAAGCAAGTATTGATGTGATGCAAAAGTGGCAAGTAAACAATCATATTACAGCAGATTTCTGTCCAAAAAGCATTTCCCTTTTGACATAAGTCTGATTGTGTAGGACTGTGATGTTCAAACTGACCTATCCAACATTCTGGAACTTTCTCAAACATACATGTACCATATGTCTCTACATGTATGTCCCTACGGATAACTGAGTACAGAAGTGCTCCCCTTTAAACACCAGTCTGACTCATCATAGCTGTGATACCTGTACATCAACTTACCAGTATTACATTCCGGACCCTGCACACCATTCCCACACGTATCAAACACCTCACTGGACGATCTTGTATAGAAGGCATCTCCTACAAACACGAATCTGACTTGGTAGGACTGTGATTCACTCAAACCATCCAATATGACAATCTGCCTTCCAGCATCCACGGAGGAACTGTTGGACCAGACCTCGTCTCCCATGGGTCTGAACTGGACGATGACCGATGTGACGTCCTGGTCAGTGGTCCATACAAGGGTCAGGGTGGATGAAGAGGCTTGGTCTAGAGTGATGGTGTATCCAACTGCAGAAGGGTGAAAATACAGTGAAAGGTATTAAAGCCCAAATACAGTTTTGGTAACTGTATTAAGAAATGTGAATTTTACAGGATGTTTAACATGACATATATCTTACACACAATTCGAGACAATGACATATCTTTTCATGAATTTATTCTCCTTTGGAATTTGAATTTGACTGTAAAATCATATTTTGCGCCTCTCTGTATAATGATGATATTTTGTTTGTTATCGGGCATAAGAGAGATTATTTCCTAGATTTTACAAAAGACTAATAAAAAGGTATACAAGAAATTTTATTCTCAAGTTTTCATCTAATTCTGTGCATAAGAAGGTGTTCTTTATCAAGAAAGAAAAATATTGGTTCAGTATGGAGGGACTGAGATATTTTTGCATATTTCAGGTTGTAGCTTTACCAAAAATGATTCATATTTCACACAATATTTTTTGCTATATGTTCATGATATGATATTTCATTCTATTTAGATTTAAAGACAAATGTGGGAACAAAAATATTCACTTTTACCAAAACTTTACTTGGGCTTTAAAGTTGTGGTTAAATCTTGTCAGCATAAAATACAAACAGAAAAAAATATTTTGAAATAGAAGTTAGATTTAAGATAAGATAAACTCTGAATGCTGAATTATTCCTACATGATAGCATTAATTTTATCATGCTTAATTCTAATTTGTGGTACTGCAGGAAATCATAATCTAATTAGCATGAAATAAACTATAGATCAGTATGAACAGGTAGATGATGAAAATGCTATTTTTTTCTTTTCCTTTTGAAGATCATTCTCACTGTTGACAATGTTTAAGAAATCCAAATCTCACTAATTGTATACAAACTTTGTAACATTCTTTGAATATGAATCAATGCACAGCATGAAATATCTATTGCAAGCAAAGTAAGGTTCATACGAGGAGGATTTTAAGGCCACTACACTACATGACTTTCAGTCCTACGACCTTATGACCAATTTTTTTCAAATACTGAAACACACTGTAATACATCATCTCATAGCAAGGTACTCGACATTTTAAACTTGATGAAATTATTAAGTATCTTGCTGTGAGACAACATCTAATAGAGTATTTCCGTATGAGTGATATTGGTCGTAAGGTCTTATGAATGAAATTCATGTAGGGTGCGGTGGCCTTTCAATATATGAAACACAAATAGAAGCCATCAAAGTGTCTTCTAACCTGTGGCATTGTAACAGGTGTCCCCATTGGTTGAGTCTTGACAGTAGCAGGCTCGAGTTCCATCGCGGATCTCACAGACTCCATTGAAAGCACACTGGACTGATTCACACTGCATCATGTGGGACAAACCATCGCATGTACAGCGCAGACCGCAGCCCTCTGGGATGTACTCCTCATTGCTCTGTATCACAAAATGGTGCAGAAGGGAGAGAGAAAAGATAGAAATTAAGCACATATTACTGATTCACACAGCATCATATGGGAAAAACCATTGCATGAACAGCGAAGATCGCATCTACTTGATGCTCGATAGGAGAGACAGAGAGAGAGAGATAAATGATAGAAATGCAGAACACTGGACCAATGAACACATTTTCATATAGGCCAAACTGACATATGCACAACCAGTTCCATCATGGATCTCACAGATTCATTGAAATCGCATTGGACTCTGCATCATATTGGACAAACCATTGCATGTATAGTGCAGTTCACAGCCCTCAGGGATGTATTCCTCATTATTCTGTTTTAATATAAGAATGGTGTAAAGAGCAATAATTGATAGAAACAAACAGCATAGGATGCAAGGCAATTGGTCACACAGGAGCTCTAGACAGAGTTAGCAATTTGACTATTATTATCATTTCTTTAATCCATTGGTCCCCCTCACAGACAAATCCTTCCTTACAAACACAACCCGAGGTGCATCCAAATCAAGACTACTGTAGTACACTAGTCAATTATTAATTTAAGACTTTATGACAGAAACCTATCTCCAAAACATTAAATAAATGTAGATTTTTTGAAAGAAAAAAAGTCCATTTATTATATGCTTACCATAAAATAAAGTCCATTGTACGTGCATCCACAATGCACTGATCCCCTAATAAACAAACCCTTCATCACAAACACAACCAAACCAAACTTCCAGATCATGAGGCAACCAAATGAATATAAGGGGTGCCTAAGGAGGCAGATTTTAAAGGAAATAATCTATAGTAAGAATGCTTACCATGAAGTACAGTCCATTGTACGTGCATCCACACAGGCTATCCACGATGCACTGATCCCCTTCATAGACAAACCCTTCATCACAAACACACCCGGAGGTGCATCCAAGATCTAGGCTGGTACACTGATCAATGGTTCCATGCTCAGCACAGGATGCAGGGCATTCAGTCACACAGGAGCTGTAGACAGAGTTAGCTGGGCAGCTGAGAGCTGGAGAGATTAACCAAAAAAAATTGTATTAATTGCTATAAACAACAAAAATCAGCTGCCAATAGGTTTCGTGCAAACCTAGCTGAATTGTTAAACATTCCACAAGAACATAGAAAACTAAACGCAAATGAGAACAACAAAAGAGTAAAGTGGAAACGATTCCTGAAAGTATAAATGATGAAAATAAGAATAAAAATAAACGCTGTCAATGTGCCTCCTACAGTAGCAGACAGTGTGTGGCATAAACCTCAATAATGTTACACAGGACCATATCATCACTAATTATGAAGACTAAATATGAAATTGAATGACTTACAACACACGCTGTCAATGTCCCTCCTCCAGTCTGTCTGTAGCTGGCAGCGTGTGGCATACACCTCTACAATATTACACAGGACCGTATTATCCAGGTTAGTGGCACACATATCATACAGACAGCTCTCATAGTATGAGTCGAGGGCGACAGTTGAATAGCAGTCGCCAAACACGCCTACAAAAAGGGGGAGAAATTTATCAATTGAGAAAAGAGTTTTACTTCTGACAAAACTGTCTGTCTACTAGTGTTTTTTGTTTGAAATTTCACTATGAATGTTGAATGAAGTTTGTAGTTGGAACAATACAAAATTTTAATTGCTCCTTCAAGTTATATTGGCAATTCTATTTGTTTATCATGTGTGATAAAAGGTCTAAATGGTATTCATTTTTTCTTCTCCTATTTTACTTAAATATCATAATGTGTAAAAGTTGTGTGACCACATTCAAGATTCAAAACAATACACTGCCATGTCAATCATCTATTCTTTCTTACTTCCTTATGCATTTAAGTAATAACACTACATACAAATAACAGATTCAAATAAAACTATAAACATTGGTGTAAACAGGCAGTTAGCACCGTAAGATTCATAATATTTTTTTGTGTTATAATCGCCCCCTATTTGATTAACCCACACTTCTTTAACTAGCTCTGATGGTAAAGTTACAAAAGTGTGAATAGTTATTCAGCATTTGTTGTTATTTGGCAGCCATCAGGAAGCAATGCTGTTTGAATAAAATGAGACTCAATATGTCACTGGATCAGTAAAGAATCTGCACATTTATAAAGAGAACAAATTATTGCACCAATGTTGAATAAAGTACAAATGAACGCAGGATATGTGACTTGATAAGAAAGTGTAAATTTATTGACCTACCGATAACATGGATCCCACAGATCGGGAGAGAGGGCGAAAGAGCAAACCAGGGGCCGCTCAAGATGGGGGTTGACAATTATCTTTGTGTATTGGAATCTACATTGGCGTTGGGGATTCAAGAGTCCAGATTGGCAATAAACATGCTGATCGTCAGATGATATTTTGATGATCTTTCTTTAATACAATCTACAGACACTTGCATCATCATCCTGCATCACATAGGTGAATAGTGAATGTTTTTAATTAAATTATCCGACTCAAGAATGTTGCATGACTTGATACTTACAGAGATCATACTGTATAGGATAATCAAATAGTTGTCTTTTTCTCGATTTACCTGTATTGTTCAGGTAACTTGAACAAGCTGTGGCGGCATTAGCCCTGAATGTTGCATCTGAAGCACAAGGATCAGTGTCCACTGGTGTTGAAGGGCAGGAAAGAGTGGCATCGCTCCAGCTGTCCCCAAAGTCTTCAATCGATGATGCCTGATAAAACATGAAATCTTATATGTTAACTTGACACAAGTTAAATATATTATTTCAATGCTTTATTACTGTCTAAAATATCTGTTCTTTAATTTTGACTTCTTTTCGATAGGATAATGTAAAATTTCCAGAGTGCAAAACAAACTTCTAGCTGTAATGATAATGTAAATATTTGAAAGAAAACACATAATTTTCCAAGACAACTCTGTAAAAAAGGGTTATCAGGCACACAGATCCTTGCAAAATCCAAAAAGACTAGAAACAAATCTCAGATTTGTATTGAAATTCCAATCTTCCAAACATCCTGTTAAGTCTGTAAAACCATGATTATACACATTTTCAAACTTTAAAAGAAATTGAGTATGGCCATTTTACAGACCTGACAGTTTCACACATTGCTAACTGCATTCTCAGCTTTATACATGTAAAGAAGATATAAAAATATATGTTTTTACAAATATACATTGTTACAACTATCTACTTATCGTGAAATTTTTGTCAAATTTTTGCAAAAAATCTGGATTCTGAAAGTTACACCACTTACCTGTGAGCCATCTGGTTTAGTTAAGTCATTCAAAGCATCACCATCTAAATTACCACACAGACCACAGACGTTGCCAGCGTAGTACTCAGAGAGCCAAACCTCGGCTGTACTGACTCCATCCCATCTCACTGCTAGATTATAGTCGGTCATTACAACCTAGCATGGGAGAAAAAACATCTTCGACAACCAATCCCAATATTGCAAAATTTTAGATTTACGAGATATCAACTTGAGTTGATCCAAAAATGTTTCTTAGGCCATTCATCTGATAATGGGAACTGTAAAATAATTGTAAAAAGTGCTAACATTTCCTCTTTTCTTGGGAAGGGGGCTGACAATTATTACTTCAAAGAAGAATCTACTAAATTGCAAGAAAATTCTATGGTTACTGAATTTGAAGATATTTATATGACTTTATCACTCTCCCTAATAATAATAATGATAATAATGATAATAATAATAATAATAATATCTCGTATTTACCCAGGGTAATCACTTTCACCTGTAAGCTGTTCTTCCAGCGGGCCACGGCATAACATTAAGTTATTATTACCCTTTTTAATTCTTAAATGCCAAGCGCCTGGCAAGAAGGCAGATGGTCCCATTTTTTAAAAGTCTTTGGTATGACTCGGTCGGGGATCGAACCCACGACCTTCTATTCATGGGGCAGACGCTCTACCACTGAGCCACACATGTCATTAACTATTAGTATCTGTAGCTCTCCTAGTTCTTTTAACTTGAATTTTTTTCCATGAGATGATGATACATGTATTCTATTTCCAAAATCTACCCCAAAAATTATGAGAGATAATGATTGAAATTAAATCAATTATTCTCTGACAGATATGAATACGTTTCGTGTTATAAGTAAAGATGTGGGTTGAACTTTCGTAAGACTACTTTGCATACTGTACCTTATATTCTCCACTTTGTGTGAAATAGACATTATTCTTGTAGAAAGGAGTATTGACACGTTCATCATCAAGGAATATATCTGTAGTCGTCATGGTGATAGCCTGTTAATAAAAACATAGCAGACATGTTATGATTCCATTTTGATAGCCTCAGGGCAATACATGAAACATATATAACAACAATTATCTACTGTTTGGGAAGCTTTCAACAATTTAAATACTTTAGAACAGTGAGACAAGACACTAAAGAAATGTTGAAAAAAAAAGCAACATAAAAGAGAAATATGTCCTCAAAATAAAAGACATACTTATAAATAAGAGTTAAAAACACTTAAACTCACCATTCCAACCACATTCACAACCAGTTGCCTGGTGTATGTGAAGCTATCAGCACCATTATCCTTGGTAGCAGTGGCTACGACACTGAAGGTGTTATCAGCGGTACTGTTGAAGCAATTGGTGGTGACCAATGTGTGAACACAATCGCCTTGGAAGGTGTAATCTTGTCCATCGAATGTGATGTAGTGTGGATCCCCGAACACAGTGCATACTTGAAGATTGTATTCTGAAAGATGAAATGGTACAGAAATGAAACATTCATGGTTAAAATAAAAAAAAATCCAACTACATTTACAGGCAATTGACTAATGTACATTGTATGTGCAACAACACTGGAGGTGTTAGTGCCATGACACTCAGGGTGCTATCAGTAGTACTGTTGGTGCAGTACTGTTGGTGCAATCAGTAGTAATAAGTGTGTGAACGCAATCCCCTTTGAAGGTGTAATCTAGTCCATCACATGTGATATAATGTGGGTCACCGAACACAGTGCACACTTGTAGATTGTATTCTGAAAAATAAAATGGTATGAAAGCGAAATGGTAGTGGTTCTAACAAGAAAAAATCAAACTACAGTTTTCGGGTGTATGCGAATCCTTCATTATACTATTCATTAGCAACTGTGACAACGTAAGGTGTCAGCGGCAATGGCACTGAAGGAGCTATCAGCGGTGCTATTGGTGCACTTGGTGATGACCAGTGTGTGAGCGCAATCCCCTTGGAAGGTGTAATCTTGTCCATCAAATGTGACGCAATGAGGGTCACCGAACACGGTGCACACTTGAAGGTTGTATTTTGACAAATGAAATGGTACAAGAACAAAAATGTTTGCGGATTATATTCAAAACTGAACCAAAATATAAACTATTAGCAAAATTCTTCTGCTGGAATAGCTTGCATTTTGACAGAAGCTTTCTTTTTTTTTAGAAATAAGGAGGTAAAGTTCTTTGTACATTAAGTACATAGAGAATTGTAAACAATAATTTTCACGCTTATAAACAAGATTATAAACCAAGATATCACAACCTCAAATGTAATTGTTAAATTTATTGTCTTATATTTATGCACATTGAACTCAGTTTGAATTTAGTCTATTTGGGTTTCTAAGGTTTATCAGAAATGAAAGTTGCAGATATAGAGTGAAAACTCCTCAACTAAATGCCTCTTTCAACATCTTAGGTAGGCGAGGCAAAAGACATATTTTTATCACTTTAGATATATCCCGTTCTGCTCTCCAAAGTTTATTACATTATTTCAATTACCTTAAGAATTCAATTTTTTCATCATAGCTGTACGGCATTGATGATAAATTGTGACCTTGTTGGTCTGTTTGCCCACTTCAGTAAATCAAATCAACCCAACCCAATTGCATATCAATTCAATTTATTTGTGATTTTTAATTTTCCCCTCAATCTATAAAGTGAAGAGATGGAATAATTATTTTGATTAAAGTGAGCAGCCATGATGAATCGAAATGAAATCAGTCCCAGAGAAAATGAAAAATTCATGATTTTCAATGACTTCATAATAATTGAATTTCAGAAAAAATTCTTATTAATTTTGATAATGCTAGAATTCAAGAATGATATATAGCCAAGATGTGATAAATGTTGGAGATTTGATTTCTCAGGGAAGCATCAAGAGGCATCAGGAGGCATATGAAACCCACATATGAACACTATTTTGACTCTCAAGATTACTAACAGCTTTTGCATACACCTCAACACAACGAAACAACATAAGAAAGAAAAGAAAGAACGAAGTAGAAACAGTAGGGAACGCAGACTGTAACAAGTACAGATAAAATGATTAGCCCCCAAACACCAAACAAACAAAAATACAAAAACGAAAGCAAAAAAGTTGCAAAATAACTTCCGATGATGGGCGTACGGATGTATTTTAATAGCGGCAGGAGTATAATAGGAGTGGGGGCTTATGTTGATGGTAAAAAATGGATTTCCTGTGCAATGGCAGATTGTCCAAACTCTAAAAATCACCAATCTCTGGTGCTAGCCAAAAATACAGTCCATAAAACCCTCAAATATTGTGAAATGGCAAATTTCATTTTTCAATTCTTTCATATCTACAGTAGATAGCAAATACAACTTTCAACAGTTTATATAGGCATCTGAAGGTACACCAATTTATATAATTGGAGAGAGGTGTAGTTTTTCGTAACTGGTCTTAATATAAAAATTTGACATTGAATACAAAGCAAGTCTAGCCAATGATTTTTTCAAAATAAAGGTAAACAGAACAAACAATATTGGGGGAAATTAGACAACTAATAAGAGAGTTATAAATTTTTCATGGTATTCAAAACTAAAAACAATGAAAATATACAATATACATTGGAAACGTTGGTAATGTTATGGCTGCACTTTTTATCACTAATTAGAAATAAGTGTATCGCAAAAATTAATGATTTCCCCAATTTTTCAGAACTCAAACCAACTTTACATTTTCCTAGTTAGATGTACATACTTTTATATGCACAATTTCAACAAATATTTTATGAAATAATTGAGTTTTGAAATAGTTCCCCACCCTGATTCTTACATACCTAAATCCATATGTCAAAATTTTTACGGAAATCTTTCCAGTTAGTGTCGATCAAATCAAGTAAAAGCATGGTTACCATTAGCATATTCTCATGAAAGTTTTCAGAAAATTAAATTTGTGGTAAAAGTAAACATTCTTAGTATAAAAATACATAATGTATACTTGTAAGTGCAACCATGATATCAAAAAAGTTGGCAATTATATTTACAATCGAAAAAAGAGCCTTAATTTTTGGACGAAGACTTTCAAAATTGAATGAAAATATGAAAAACAAACATATTTTTACCAATGGCTGAACAGGTATATCCATCTCCCTCATAACCAGTGTTACACACACATGTTGGATTGCTGTTCTCATCTACGCCACAGATTGCATTCTCATCACATGATACCACCTCACATTGGAATAGTCCATTGGTACAGGTGCACAGCTCGGAACATGAGTCGGAAAGTAGTGCCGTACCAGCCTGTCAAAGAAAAAAATCATAAATTTATTGTTGACAAATGGACTAACAACATTTAAAAGGAATAATTGCCTTCTAATCACACGAGACCACCTCACATTGGAATAGCCCATCCACACAGGTGCACAGTTCGAAACAGGAGTCAGAGAGTAGTGCCGTACCATGCTGCGAAAGAAAAAAAAATCAGAAAAATATTGACAGTAAATAGCACAACTAACAAAATAAAAAAAATTATTGTTTTCTTATCAGGCAAAATCATCTCACATTCACGCAGAGTCACAGCTCAGAAGTGGTGTCAGAAAGTAGTACAGAATCAGCCGGCCAAAGTAAAAAATAGATAGATAAATGATTTATTAAAACCATAGCAGACTAGTTTCTGAATATCAATCACTTCTAATTAAAAGAATCAACCTGATGGCTGCAAATAGGAAGGGCGGACAATGTGCTAAATTCTGGCAAATCATTTAACAGACGTGACTTTGTGTTGGACTCGAAAGGAAGGAAGAAATTAAAAGAATCATAAAAGTATTGATAACAAAAGGCATAACTTTAAACATTAATAAATTCTTATCACTAAAGAAAAATAGCGTGCTAATTAAGCAATGCCTGCTTATAAAAAAAAACACAGGTAAAGAGTTCAGAACAGGAGATAACAAGTAACTCAGTAGCAGCCTGCCAAAGTAGAAGGTATATGAATAAATGGCTTATTGAATTATTGATCATGGCATCCTGGTGGCTGAATATCAATTCGTGTAAATAAAGACAAATTCATTAAACACTACAAGAATTATTATCAAACAAGAAAGATATCATGTTCATTTTGGAATGCTTGCTTTCTCATTGCACAAGACCAAATCACACTATAAATAGCCCATTCAAACAGGTGCACAGCTCATAATACTAGTCAGAGAGCAGTTCAGTAGACGTATAAGTAGACATATTGTATTCATTTACTTTTAGAATAAGACAGCTCAGACTTACTGGGGTGACATAATTTAATTTCATCATGACATAACAGTAAGACTGAAAATACATCAATTTTTCTTCTGGTATGGCTGGTCAATTCATCTTGCTGTCTAAAACACTTTAAGGATATTTTGCTTTTTTTAGAATCTTCAAATCTTTGATTGACATTTTAGGCATATATCTGGCCTGCCGTTTCATCATTCTAACAAAGAACTGATTTTGTATTTTATGTCTCATTTATAAACAGAATAAAAAAAATGTATAGCGCTAAGATATGAAGATTAATTTCGTATAACCATGGTACTTTATGACCAAAGTTCTCACCGAAATTTGCATTTGATGAGGCATTTACTAACATCTGTTATGATAAGTTTCATGAACAGACAAAGAAAAAAGAGCAGGTTCCCCAAAAGGGCTAATGTTTTTATATTCGACCTCAAAATTCTTATCATCTAACATCTGGTATTCCTGAATGATTATCTGTTCAAAGTTTGAACAGATGAACAAAAACAGAATGGAAGTCAAGTTGAACAAAAGAAAAAAAAAATAAACATATTTTTTATAACTTGACCCTTTTATCAATAATCCCAAGGATCAGTTTCATCAAGTTCGCATTCGAATGATAAATAACATTAAGAGAGCAAGTTAATAAAGATCTTTGTAGCAACCAAACCCACAGGAAATTGATTACTCTGTCAATCATAACTTCAGGCAAATACTGGGTAAGGTTAATGGATTCCAAATAAAAGAATTTGAGGAGGAAAAATTCAACAAACTTATTCTTCTATTACTTATTTGATCAAATTAAAAAAGGTATAGAAAAGTGGGGCATCCAGATAGGCTACTGTCCAAAAATGTGTTTTATGGAAGGGGCAAAACAATAGATACTTACCGTGTAGAATACACCGTTACGTTCGCAATGACATCGGGCGATCGGCACACAAACATCGTCGTCCAACACGTAGCCGTCATCACATGCGCATCCCTCAACACATCGCGTGTCACACGGGGGAGAAACGGCGCGACCGGGGCAGGTGTCGGGACATGAGCTGGTGCAGTTTTGGTAGGTTGAGTTGCTGCTACATGCCGAATCTGGTATCGATAAAAAGATGGAGATATGAGTTGAAAAAGTCACGAGTTCTAAATAATATGCTAATATGTTTTTGTCTAATGGTTAAGATATTGTTTCAGTTCTGTATCGTTATTACGGCAAAGAAAATTATTAAGTTATGGAACATTACCTTGTGAAAAAAAACTTTCCTTTTTAATTAATTGACGAAATACACTTACAACATTGATTTTGGTATGTTATCAAATTAATGAACATATCATACAATTTGCGGAAAGTATGACAAACATTACATAAAATAATCCTATTCATCTTCATCTCAATTTCAAACAAACACATAATAAAAATGTGAAACAGTTTAATGATTTGAAAATCACGGACTAAGGATAAGCGGGAAATATATACATGACAACATCCAAAAGAATAAACCACACAATAACTTGCGCAAGAACGAATATCACAATTTCACAAATTAAATTTCACTTTACGTGCAATACGATGTTATATTTCTATTCTCGAATCAAACTATCCATCGTTATTCGGCCAAGCTTATAAAAACCTTTCCTATATTTTGTCTCGAAAATAAAATCATTGACGGATTTAGAGTTTTGCTCACTCGGACTCTGTTTCGGAGCATATTCAGATGCTAACATATTTCAGGAAATGGCGCCATTTAATCTTTTAAACAGATAAGCAGCGTCAGCAAAATGTTAATATAATCATTAACATCATGATCTTCATCGTTATCATCATCATCATCATCATCATCAATGTATGAACAATACTCTTATCGAATTCCAAAATGCTTTCTTGTGATATTGCGTTAAAAACGATAAGCGGGTTTACGAATAGATGCATAATTTATGAGTTCTTTATACATGTTATACACGAAAGTTTACTCGACATAATCATAACTAGCGAAAAGAAATGTACGCAAACGGGATTCAATCGTTACTTATGGATTTTAAGAGATTCAACGTTACTGCTGTCGGTTGGTAAGAATGACATATATAAATGTAAATAACAGTAAGTGAAGAAAACACAATGTTTTAATAAGAATATATTTCAAAGTGAGCACACTTCATCTTCAGCTAAAGAAACTGACCCTAACATAACCCTAACTAAAAGTGTTTTCTTAGTTATTCTATAAAATAAACGTCCATAAATTTTAATGTATTCGTAAACCAGAAGATGAATGTAAAAACAACAATTAATGTACACTATTCTAAGAAACAATGATTACCGCATAAGCCTGCAGTTCTCCATTCCTGCGTAAAGACATGTCCCTCATCGAGACACGTTTGGTGGTACGAGGCAAACGAGTTACAGTCCGCCCCCTGATCACCACCAGCGAGCTCGGCGCAGACATCGTTGAGGCACGAGTCGTAGAAGAATGACGGGTCCACCAACGAGAAGCAATCAGAAAATGGCGTTTCTGCTGTTATCAATCAGGGAAAAGGAAAACACCATTGATTTAAAATCTTATCATAAACGTTTGTCTATAAGATAATTGTATTTATTTGCAGTCTCTTCACAAATTATCACAAAAATCGTTTAAGAATATGAATGTGACGTTATAATTTAACGTTTACCAGATGATACCAAAATAAAAAGTATAAAAATTGCAATGTATGTTTACATTAGTTATATCGTTTTAAAATATTGGTTCCGATGTTCTAATATTCAGTTCATTGATAACCCTGATAAAAGAGCAATCTTTACTTAAAAAATGTTAACAGAAAAGTTATTGCTATTCACAAGTAATTTACGAATACTTAAAATACATTCAAACAAAAACTTCATAGTTTTGTTCAAGTGTGAAACATTTCATTCTAAAAACGGAAAAAGTCTGAAACACTTCCTTCTATAACGGGAATAACCGAAGTTTCTTGAAAATGATATAGAAATCATATCGCCAGTGATATGTATTCGATATAATCATCACCATTTCGGACGATATATTTCACAACCTATAATGTAGGTGGATTTTCTAAAGAAAAAGGTAATTGTATCTGATCTTTTCAAAGAACCTTTATAATTCTTCATCTATTGCATTTAACTTTGAAACATTTTGCGTTTCGTAACTCGTATGTAGAGACGGACTTGCGAGATTAAGATCACGAAAAATTAATTCGTTCGTATAATATCGATTTGATTTCTTTATTAAAAAAAAAGTATAAATACCTGTGCTACTCGACAGACTGTTGCATCTACTTTGAGCAGTAACCAATAGGCTAGCGTCGAAACCACATGGATTTAGTTGAGTTGTATCAGCGCAGTTTCCGTCTAGTTTCCATCCATTGGCAAACGATGTTGAGTCATTTGCCTGATTCATGAAACAACAAATAATAATAAACGTAAAATATATATCACCCTACATGAGGACGCAGTTTGATGATCGTTCTAAGTAGAAGTATATGGATAGAAAATAAGATGACATTTATTAACGCGCTACACATTTCATTATATATATTTGAACTTCCAAGTAATAAGCGTATCTTCTTTCAATTATGAAATAGATCACTGTGGATATTAATGGATTTTGTTTTCGTTTTCAGGTGGCCCTTTCAGTTTATAAAAAACTGCTCGACCAAGGGACCCTGTTTGAATTGAATTTGTTAGAAATTGAGCACAAAAAAATCGATCGTGATAACATGTCTATAATAAAATAAAAGAAAGTTATGGAATAATACGCGAATGTTGCAAAATCATTTGCGTTTATACAAACTTCCCTTTGAATCTGAATATTCCGAAATATGAAATTCCGTTAATATTGTCTGTCAGATCAGAAAATAAATATATCGGTGATAAATCGCAGTCTTTTCATAAATATAAAGCGTTAAAAATAATTCGAAGTGACGGAAATCGATTATCAGACTTACCTACCCTAACGCAGCTAAAATAATCACTGATTGATTATAAAAAAAAGAGATAAAACTACGCTACATTTTACTACTTATTTATAATCAACATCTTACCCTGGAGTGAAATGGGAGAAAAGGGGGACTTTACGAATGCCTTCATTTAAAAAATGGGGGAAAGACGACAAAATTTGCAGGTGGACATTTGCCATCAGGAAGAATGAATACGAAGCATTCTTCGTGAATTATTCACAATACCCTACTAAAATTAGAATACAAAGGATAATATATTTCTCAAAGACGGATTCGTTTTTTCATTCATCTTTCTGAATTATATGCGTCATCTGACGAAAGCTTGACATGTATGAAGAGCAAATATTTGAAAGTAAAACAGTCTAGAAGAAAAGATCCCTTTGTCGAGACACGAAGGACCGTGATGTTAACACTTTAAAGAAGGTGGTTCCATAAAAAGCAAAATCAAATAGAGTAGATTATACAAAATATACATCAGCTGCCACACATCAGCACATCATGATTATTATGGGAAAGTTAACAAAGTCTATTTCTATCAAAATATTAACGCCACGAAAGGAATTTAGGGTTGAGTAAAACGCTCCTTTCTTAATTCTAATTAGGATCCGCGGAATGAGGTTTGACGACAACCCAACTTTTAGTTTAAAAAACCAGTTCAATCACAAACATATACAAATTCAAGTTTATACATCTCCATCTTCAAGATTTAGTCTTTGGTGTCCGTTACGCTAACATTCAGTGCATCAGTCGATTGCGTTTTTTAAAAGTTGATATCTTCATCGTTTTATTGTGGCAGATAATTTTTTTAATTGATTTTATTTTCCGTCATGAAAATGCAATACAAATACATTTGTAGATGATTTTTATGTATTCTTGAATAGTTGAATGCTTGCCGATGTTTGCGGAAATAGCAAGAAGTAATGTATGCAAAGCGGATTCTAAGTATAGTAGTGCAATTGATACTAACAGGTTCAAGGAATACCACGCAAATACCATAGTTCACAAGAAACATAAATAAATTAGAAACCGGCCTATTGCCATCCTGTGAAACTGAAACATATCTGTACTTCTAAATTTACAATAATTTTCTCATTTGATGTATCGATAAATACTATTGTTTGGATAAAAAATGAAATAAAACGAATCTTGAAACAAAAGTTACCATTACGCCGCCAGGAAGCAAGAAATCGTCGGATGGTTGGCCATTGAAGTCGCCACAAAGTCCACACGTGGTACCGCTGTAGACTGGGGGTAACGTCAAAGTGATGCCCCCTTCTCCATCCCATCGGAGAACAAGCCCCGTGCTCGTAGATACAACCTGTGATATTTGAGAATGTATTGATGATTTATACTTCAGATCAATCTTGACTGATTTTATTTTCGTCATAAAAAGATACAATATTATACAACGAGCAAATAAGTGAAAATATAACTTCAAAAATAAACGATTGACAACACAATGAAAAACAAGAATAAAAAAATCAATAGAATTAGGATGCAACATCGATATACCAGTACTCCGCTAATCATTATGGAAGATTATCATTAACAAATCCCGCCTATACAAACATAATATATGTCCCTTAACGTTACACAAAATTATCAATATTCGTGTCACCTCGATAAGACTTTCCTAATGAATAAAGATGGATTCACGCTTGAAATCATCAGTAGATAATATAGATGTATTAGTAGGGGTCATCTTTCTGGAAAGTATAATTTACGCTTTTATTCTGAGTATTGTTATCTAAAGCAGATGAATCTTCTGTAAAGACATATGACTCCAAAAAGAAATAGTTCCGAACGGACATTATTACGACGTTATGATAAATGTAAAAACTCCGGAGTGACGTTTCCGCAATAATTGTATTTTCGGGAATACCGTTATACATTAAATATTCGTCATTGCGTGTGTATATCATTTTATTACATATATAATTCTGCAGCGAAGTTATATATAGCTTTGAATGCCAGTAACTTTCAAAAGAAGGGACTTAGACTGTATCTGACTCCGAAGTTTCATTGGAAATTCTTAATTTTTGTTGCGAAGTAACCGTGAATTTTGATCGGACGTTTAATATCCCAAAGATTTTGTCATTCCGAAATGGTCGTATCGTCCTCCCTGAAACATTATGCGAATATTCGCATTTCCGAAGGATCTTTATCAAAAGGATTATTCGTCTGAAAATTAAACAGTATGAAGGGGTTTTGTAAAAAAAAAATAGTTTGAAATATATTTCATATTCATATCAATTATCCGAACACAATATTAATTGTTTCCGCAAAAATAAAGTCGGTCATGGTCAATAGAGCCGAGCGTCGTGTATTGAACTGTGCGGACACAACATCAACAAGCCGGTTCCGATTACAATAACATTAAAAAGGACCATTGAATTGGCGTTCGACTTAATTTTGCGGAAATAGTGTATATCACGTTTCCGGAAAAAATACCCCGAGTTTTAATTTTTTATTAAAAGGGACGCTTTTACAAATATTAGTAGCTTCAAAGTAACATTACTTCGAGTTGTATACTTCTGAAGCGAGGGCATTACAAATGCAAAAAAAAAGAGAAAAGTTAGTTCGAGTTTTCAATTTCTGAAGATACATCATAAGAAATGTAAGTTATTCTTTAAAAAAAAATAGATTATAAACATTATTCAGACTATTCGCCATTCTAAGATAAGTATTTTTTCAATAATCGTCATTTTTTCGAAGAAAAATTACTTCTGAACTTTACACAGCTTAAAAGAAACGGTTCTCATAAATTACGTAACATCGAATCATTCAAATTATTCAAAGTTTCGCAATCCCGAAGGCTTATTGTTTTCGTTCTTTTGTAATGTGAATATTCCTAATAAAAGAAAATGTGCATACATAATTCATTATCCTTATCCAAAATGTGCATAGATAATTCATTATCCTTTACATGAAAGGAACTCTTACTTCGGGAGTCATGCAAGTTTAATGATGATCTTGCATACGTTTTTAATCATGAAATCAAATGAAATTTAGGTGTAAATCTGAGTCATGTCAAGATACTTGCGTTTGGCTTTTGGAATAATTACCACGTTTTCCAGAATTACAAAATATCAGATTCTTAATCGTGTAATTACTAAACTTAGCAAACAGAACGATTTATGAAATATCCTCGAAAAAGAATAGAACGATTTTAGAGCAATCGGAACAACTTTAGAAATTATAAACATTTCATTGAAGGAATTCCATCAAATACATCTTTATAACCGTATTTCATTATCATCGTCTAATGTCTTTGTTTGTTTGTTTGTTTGTTTTATTTCCGTCATAAAAGATAACACAACAAATACAAATGTCATTTACAGGCATTGCAATTGCTTGAGTATAGTAGTAAAATAAAACTCACATTGTCTAATCATTATTTTTAGGGACCTACTTGTAGACCATGAACACCATCTTTTCTGTATGCTGTTACTTTCCATTCTAAGTAAAGCATTTTTTACATCGCCGACACGACAAACAAACAGGTCCACTATATATCATATTCAATGAAATAATCGATATTTGCAAGAAATATTACAGAAAAGCCGAGGAAAGACAGTAGCCATAGGCTTTACGGAATATGACCCTTATATACATTACATAACGAGTGAGCAATTTGGGTGGCTTTTTATATCTCGTCACTAGGAAACACAGCGTTCCGTATACTTTCGAAACACAAGCAGACGCTGAGAATCTTTTCATTTGAATATGACTAAGCAAACCAAGTACAATATTTTGAATGACAGAGGAGTGGAATTGCTGTTTGCCATCCCTGCACAAACAGACACTTCCATTTCATCAAAATAAGTTTTCTTGTATGTTATATGACACAGCTTCTTTTGAAAATTATCTCTGGCAAACATTGGAGCTGTGACTGGGGTTATAATGAAAGCTACGATCTCGATAAAAGATTAACAGTTTGCGAGCGAGCTCCTTTCCGAGGCAGCTCGGAGGAGTTTCATAAAACAGCAAGCCTCGATTCGACGTGATTAAGGAAGCGTGTTTTGAAAACTTATAATGAAACAAGTGTTTGATTGACAAGCGTAAAGGATACACGCATACGGCCTGAATCGAGAACAAAATTAGAGCAGATTATACAATCATATCCCATGGCTAAGATATTGCTTCCCGCAAACAATAATTAGAGCTGGCTGGTGTAATTGTGTGAATATCACTCCATTTTCTGAATAAATCCACCATCTTATTCTTTATTATCGTTTTGACATGAGATGTATCATAAATATCAGATATGTTTAATATCATGTCTACTAATTTTAGGTCTTTCCTTTTTAATATTCGAATTGACTGAAAACAAACGAATTCGATATCTTGATGCATGTTAAAACATGTCGCGGTAAAGCGTCAGAGCTTTATGAATTAGGGCCTGGCTCTTTGTTACCTAACTCATTTATATTACTTATTGATACCTGACAGGGCATCAAACTCATGATTGCGATGTACACAGTCGTATCGATTTTCATGTAATGTTTTCATTCTGGGCATTGAACTGAAACTGATCTTACCAGCCATATCAATAATTTCATATTCTTCTGGTGCGATCAAACTTTCAGGAACTTCTTGGGGAGTACTTAATGATGTTAAACGTTGCATCCGCCACAATCCCTCTTTGCTACTGACAATTTAACGGGTGGACTCTAACTTTGGTACGATTTGTAAATCTATGT
Source organism: Temnopleurus reevesii (assembly GCA_036244855.1). NCBI lineage: Eukaryota > Metazoa > Echinodermata > Echinoidea > Temnopleuroida > Temnopleuridae > Temnopleurus > Temnopleurus reevesii. The sequence continues at coordinate 86,093 of BQKZ01000630.1, forward strand.
TTCCCTTTTGTAATGTGAATGTTTAACAATACATGTTGGTGTTATTCACGGTGTATAGAGGTGAGTTGGATTAATATCTGATGTTTCATTACGAGAATGAAAGAACCAATATTTTTTTTTTTATATAATTTGCCATGTTGAATTTAGTTGTCCTAAGTTGCTGTAATACAGTAATCATTGTTGTGCAAGAAATATAATAGAAAAGCCGATAAAAGGCAGTAGCAATAAGCTTTACGGAATATGTCTCTTATATACATATTGCACCAAGATTGAATTTGGGTGGCTTTTATTTCTTGTCACTAGGAAACTTGGCTTTCCGTGTATACTTACAAATCACAAGCAGACCGTTAAAAAATCTTTTCGTTTTTGTTGTTTGGTATTTTCGGGGCATTTTCCCTTCCAATTTGATCGGAAAAATCTGCTCAAAACTGACATACTGATTTTGTTAAATCTGTTTTCAGCCTGTGCAAGGAGCAATAAACCTACCACATATCGGCCAGCGTACGTGATGTAGAGACCATCAGAAGAGTAATATGGTAGACGCTGAGTAACATCATCTATAAACACGACACGTCCTTCAAGCAGTGAGATAGTCTGAGGAGAAAGATAAGAATAAAATAATGATTTAATAAAAAAAAAATAAGGATTTTACGATGAAGCTGCACCTTCAATGGCCGTCAGAACCATCACCATAATCACGGTCATCTTCGGTATGAACACTATGAACACGTTTGAACAGATGAAGCATCCCTATCACCAAAAACATCACAAACACCAACAATTAATTCTGCTCCATCTTCCTCCGCCTCCTTCTGTATATTAGACTGCCGCTTCTTCTACTTCTAATAGTCCTTTTAACATTCCACCTATCCATCTATCAGATGTCCGGACGGGTTTAATATTCAGACGGAGGACCTTTTACTCTATTAAAAATTATCGTTGAAATTCTCAAAATACTCCAGATATTTTCAATACAAATAAATTCAATAAAACACTGCGTACAAGCGCACCTGAATTTGAATCGTTTTGGTGATCTGAGCCTTCTTCAGCAGAGCGCCCACTCGCGATCGATTAGGAGAAAGCAAAATTATTATTCATGTGATAAGCTCTCCTCGAATGAACATAATGAATATTCATTAATGTGCTGAAAAGAAGGAGAAATTCGTTCTAGATTTCGGAAACGCGTCACTATAGTCTGAAATAATTGTACAATAGATCAAAAGGCGGGTTTAAAAATAGATTCAAATTTCATGCACTTTCTATACACACAAAGGTTCGCCCGAGGCTTGCCCGACAATAGCAATAAGTAATACATGCAGAGTGAATTCAAAGTTTTGTAACTAATGTAACTAATCGATTTAAGGAATACTACGTAGCTTCTTGAGTCAAACCTGTCCATAAAGACCAACGGGGTAGGGAGAAACAGAAAAGGGGATCTTAAACAGCAGATGGTCTTTGTCGATAGCTTCCTTTCCACGTAAAATGCTTTCTTGGGAGTCATGAAAGATGGCCTTTATGGACAGATGGTCGTTAAAGGCAGGTCTGACTATCGTTGATCGTTTGCAAGAAACGTGCATAGTAAATATTGAATCTTTCATTCA